>PVJL010000565.1:0-290699 GCA_004026885.1 Lyroderma lyra
CCACCCCCCGCGCCCTGCTTTGCTAGCTCCTGTCCCTGCCTTGCTTGTCTCTGGCTTCAATCACATGATTTTACATATTTACGCCCTCTCAGCCCTGGCCCACCAGGGTGTCAGCCCCACTGAGGGCGTGGTCTCTGACTTCTTGTCCATTACTGTGCCCTCAGTTCTTTGGACAGACCGGCACACAGTAGGTTCTCAGGAAGTACTTGGTTCTGTCCTCCTTGTTGGGTGGGAGATAAACTAGGATATGCAGGGTAAGGAGTTAGATAGTGTACCTGGCACATATAGGTGCTCAGCAACGGAAAACTATCACGGTCAGTTCATTCCCGTTTTAAATGTGTTCATTCAATAAATAGTTAGTGAACAGTGTGTGCCAGGCACTGTGCTAGAAGCTGGGAATAGTGCCACGAACAAGACAGACATGCTTTTCTTTTTTCAAAAATGATTTCCTGCCACATGCTGCCTGCTCTTCTAGAACTGGGCATAAAAGAGCGGGGAAAAGGTCACGGAGCTTATGTCCTAGTGGGAATGAGTTATAAGTATATATCTAAACACGTAAGATTATTTCAGCGGGTGTAAACGCAACCAAAAGGAAAAAACAAAACCAGGGTGTGGAGGGAGTGCCGGGAGGATGGGGGGCGCTTTAGCTGGGGGTTGGGGACTGTCCCCTCAGAGCTGAGGCCTAACAAAAGGCGCAGCCAGCCATGGGAGGGGTCAGGGCCTCCACCTGGGGTCCCCAGTCTGGCCACATGGGCTTCATCACCTAGGAGAATGTTAGAAACCTCAGGTCTCACCCCCAAACCTGCAGAATCTGGTCTTTAATAGGACCCCTAGATGATTCACATGCGCACTAACGTTTGAGAAACGCGAGGCTACACGGAGGTTTTCGGGGCAGAGGGAGGAGCGAACGCAGACACCCTAAAACGTAGCTAGCTGGCTGGGCGCGTAGAGGGAGGCGGGCGTGGGATCGTCAGTTTCTAGGGCTGCTGGGACCAGGTACCACACACTGGGATTTATTTCTCCTTCCGTTCTGGAGGCCGGGAGTCTGAAATTAAGGCGTTTGCAGGGCCGGTTCCTTCTGAAGGCTCTCGGGGAGGGTCCTTCCTAGCCTTGCTCCTGGCTTCTGGTAGTGGCCTTTGCCGTTCCTTGGCTTCTAGATTCGTCACTCCAACCTCTGCCTCCATCGTCCCAGATGGCATGCCTCTCCGTGTCTGTGTCCAGTTTTCTCTCTTCTTAGGAGAATACCAGTTAAGGCCCACTGTAATCCACTATGGCCTCATCTTAACTTGATGGCATCTGCAAAGACACTGTTTCCAAATAAGGTCCCATTCACAGGTGCTGGGGGCTAGGACTTGACTACACCTTTTCTGGGGACACAGTGCAGCCCACCCCAGGGCGGGGAGGCGGGGCTCAGTGAGCTCATGCCAGGCCTGTGGCGTGGACCCAGCGAAGGCTTCCCAATGCAGCGGGAAGCGCTCTGGGTGGCTGTAGGATAGTGGATCAAACCAGGGTCAGGACAGACACGGGAAAATCAGGGAGCAAGTGACGCAGGCCCCAGGCAAAGAGACACCGGCGGCGTGGAGGCAGTGCCGGCAGAGGGGACAAAAGCAGGTGGGTTTGCAGCGTATTGAAGAGGCCCTCGTCAGAGAAGGTGGCGATGGTGTTTAGGGCTGTGACAAGCATCACGGATAATGTTTCTCTCATCCCTGTATCCTTCCAACAGACATTTCAGTGATAAATGACTATGTTACCACTTTTGGGAGGAGGACAGTCACGCAAATGCCCGAGGGCCCTCTCGTGGTGGCCACGTGGCTGCTGCAGCTCCAGCCTCTTTACCAAACAACATCTTGATATTCCTTCTCATTTGGATCTGCTTAGTTCAGATGCACACCCCCAGAGTGATGGTGGTGCCAGGGGAATGGGAGGCACTGGCTGGTCTGGGTGGCATCCCTGCCAGGTTTCCACCAGGACAGTGGAAGGCAAGGGCAACCCCAGTGCCTTCCCTGGGCACCGTGCCCATGAAAATCTCTCCCCAGCTTCTGTAGCTTGTCTCAGAAACTCTGGTCTTCATTGGTGACCAATCCCAAGAATCCCTCCAGAGGAGACTCTTGGCAGTAAGACTAGCACATTTGGTCTTGGGGTCCATGACGACCCCCTGACCTGTTTCCACCACACTGCGTGGAGTCACATGGTCAACCCTTCTCCGTGTTGTATCGGATCATGTCACTCCCCTGCTTAAAGGCCTCCCTCTGGGCCCTCCCTCTGCAATCAGAAATAAACGCCAGTGACTTGCTGTGACTCCATGCCCGCCAACCCGGCAGGGTTCAGCCCCTGAAGACCCCTCTGACCTCATCGTGGATACTGCCCCCCAGTCCTCTCCACTTTACTCACACTTGCTCTCCTCCTACCTCAGGACCTTTGTGTTTTGCTCTTTCCCCCATCCTGGAATGTTCTGTCCCCAGACCTGCCTGTGGCTGGCTCCTTCACACCCGTGTAGCTTCTGCCACCACCTCCGAGAGGCCCTCCAACTTCCTCGCGCCCCTGCACGACTGCAGTTAACGCAGAGCAGCATTGCATTCCGCGTGCGCTCGGAGTCGCCTCCCGCCGCTGCAGCGTGCCTCTTCCCACCCAGCTCCGCGTGTCGGACACCTTGGGTCCCCGTGTGACAGCTTTCTCCTCTGCAGCATTAGTGCCCCCCTCGGCCCCCTTCGCCCCCATCTCTGCCCCGACATTATTCCGACTCGTGTGGCAGAGACAGTGACAGGGCCGCCTATCTGAAATGGCATTCTCAGGAATGCGGGTTGTTTTATTACCAGTTAAATATGCTTTATGCTACCTGTGAATGAGCCCATTGTGACATTCAGCAGCTGATTTGATTAAACGCAGATGTGGACTGGACTCCACGTGGAGCAAAGATGCAGGACAGGCTGTGAGTGCGTGTGTGGGTTTTTAAGATGGCAAAAATGGACCCGACAGCTCCGTGTCAGCCACAATACGTGGACACCTCCCTGCCTGGCGCAGGGACGCTTGTCACCACTGGTTTCAGAGCTAAGACCTCAGTCTGGGGCCCCCAAATCTTTTGTTTTCATTCAGAATCTGCTCTTTGGTCCTATCCAGGCTTTGTTGTTTTTTTTTTAACCTTTCCTGAGTGTTCTTATTCCCATGAATAGAAAAAAAAATGGTGAATCAAGGAAATATTAGCACTGTGGACATCTCCGGGGGCGATTGTTAACACACGAAGAATGGCAGTCCCACCTGCCATTTATTGAACGTCGCTCTGTGCTGGGCTCTGCCCGTTATGTGCCAAACCTCACAGGAACCTCCTGATAAACCAAAGAAATAAACTACGCTCAGGTCCCTTTTACAGACGGGAAAACTGAGGCTTAGAAGTTTCAACCAATTGTCCATCGTCATCAGGGCAAGTCATTGTGTGTGGATTCTCTGTTGTCCCCGCCGCCTTCCAGGCTCTAAGATCCAAGACGACGGGACCCAGTTCCTTCTCAAGGAAAAACACTGGCACATGCTAGGCACTGAGCCAAGGTTTATTGACTAGATGAGTGAGCACCTGAGGCGTGAGCACACAGGTAAAGGGCGGGGCCAGGGCTCGCCGCGTCTCAGCCTGCAGCACTTTGTCTTCTGGGTAAAGGACAGCAGAGAAATTGGCCTTTGGCGATCTGTAATTTGTCACTTTCGGAGCCTGGGCCCTGGTTGGGCTACTGGAGTGGGTTCATGACAGGTTCACCTCTGTTCCACCTTGCGGCTTTAACGTTTTCTGCGTTATCTGCTGGCTCCGTTTTATAGCTCCCCGGTCGCGCATCCAGACCTTTTTCCCCTGGGGTCCTGGTGCGTTTCCAGCAATTCTGTTTTAACACATAAGTGAAGGTGAATGAACACAGTAGAGTAGGTCCCTTTGCGATGGGGAAAGAAATTGTAAGATGGATGAGGAGGGGACACTGACTCACTGGGATTGTCGGTGAGGTTTTGTTGCCCTGCCTGGGCTGGCCTGTCACACCTCTGGGTGACAGTGAAGTCAGGTTGGCCTAAAAGGCCCGAGGCAGGCAGCGGCCTGTGCCACTTCCCACAGCGACTTGGAAGGCAGGGCTGCGCGCTGGCGGGGAGCCTGGGCTCAGGCAGGCTGACCCGGGCTTGAACCCCGCTCTGCCTCTTCCTCACAGGACCAGGGCTGGGTGGAGATTAAACGAGGTAATGCCCCAGGGTAGGTAGTAAGTGCTCAGTCAATGGGGGCTGTTAGTATTATTCTGTCCAACCGCTCCTGCCAGTAACGGAGAGGCTTCCAAGGGCTCATATTAAGGTAAAGCTGAGCCTGGGCCCAGGAAAAGGAGAGACTCTCATGGTGACTGTCACCATCTCCTTGAAAAGAGAAGGAAATCCAGGTGGCAACAAGGCCAAGGAAGGATGTGCAGAGTCACCAGTAATCAGAGAGGTGAGAATTAAAGAGGACCAATTAGGTATCCCGTTAGTGCCGTTAGGGTAGCAGGTGCCAGCTGTTGGGGAAGTGGGGGGAACGTGGGTGCACGGGAACTGTCGGCACTGCCCGGGGAGAGCATGCACCTGGCAGCCGTGCCGAGAGCTGGCACCCAGCCCTTGGGGAAACTGGGTCTGCGTGACCTCGGGACCCAGCAGTCCCCCTCCTGGGAACACATCCTGAGGAAACTCACAGGCCCACCATGGATGGAGGGATCCCGGTGATCCCCCTGGAGGAGGTAATGGGAGAGACGGAGAAGGCCCACGAAGGGGGACTGGACAGCTGCCCGGATGACAGGCGAGGCGTCCCCACAGCAACGTCGGGGGGAGCCCAAGAACTTAATGCTGGGCAAAACGGCCGAGAAGCCCTATGAAACGTCACACACATTTACAGAGACTGCACACCCGCCTGCCAAACAGTTGTGCCCTCTTTGCAGGAGCACGTACAAACAGAAGGGTAGGCACAGACACACTGGAATTGTCATCACCTATTGCGTGACAGGGGATGAGAGGAAACAGACAGAAAAAGAGGGGTGTTGGGTGGACCGATGAGGAAGTTCAAGTCCCTTGAACTTGAATTAACTCAATTAGCACCTAACGTTTGCAGGAGCACCAAAGGCAACGGGCTGCCGTCGGTGGCTGTTCACACAGGTTCCCTGAGTGGGTGGAGGCAGAGTTCCAAGGACATAAAGAACTCCTCTGTCTCTTGTACAGAAGGTACAAATGTCACTCTGGGACCTCAAGGGGGTGAAAAATAGAACTGACTTTATTTTCAGCATTTCGACATAATTTCTATTTTGAGCCACCATTCCCCTGGGTTGGTGGGAAAGTTTCATCTCGGTCTTCCGGGGTTTCCCCACACCCTCCAGAATGTTGGCCTGGTTCTGGAATCTTCCTCAGTGCCATGAATGGGGGGCTCATCCGGTCCTCCACCGCGAGGACTCGGGCTGCTGCAGAGACACACTCGGCTGGTCCGTGATGCCCCTTCCGGTCTGGCTCCATCACTGCCGTGTCTGCCACCTCGCGGGCACCGGAATCTGTCCTTGTTCCATCTTCCTGGACCAGAGGTCACACCCCGGAAACCCGTAGGCCACATCTACCCTGCAAACAGGTTCTGGTTTGCTTTGGTTTGGTTTGTCCAACTGATTTGTATTTTTTGCCTACATTTAAAGATTGGGAAATTGCATGTATAATTTCAAATTTCTGACTTCTCTTGAAAAATCGGAAGCCCTGGCTACATTCATCTCACATTTCTAGGTCACAGAGGTTGGCTGGGGATGAATGGCATTGCATCAGTTGGGAATGCTTTTGGCTACAAGTGACAAAAAGCCCAACTATCACTGGCTTAAACCATAATGGCATTTATTGCATATTTAGCAAGAAGTTGGGACCCCAAACTTGGTTTGGCAGGTCAATTATATTTTTAAGGACCAAGTTCTTTTTATCTTCACTTCTTCAACCCCAGCTTATAGGCCTTTTTTCTTTTATGCTTGTGACCTCATGTCCCAAAAACGACTGCCGTGACTCCAGGCATTACATCTTCCCATAATCCAAGGGAGGAGCTGTCAGGGAAACAAAGGAACCAAGATGGCCCCATTCCTCAGGATGGCCCCATTCCCCACCCCTTGTCCTTTAAGGCACAACCAGGAAGTTGCTAACATTGATTTATCCCTCTTCCCTTACTACGACTCATCACGTGGCCACACTAGCCACAAGGGAAGCTAGGAAATGTGGTGCTTATTCTAATCAGCCATGTGCCCAGCTTGAAAGCAGAGATTCTGTTAATAGGAGAGAGGAGGGATGAATGGATATTGGGAGGCCCCACCGTCACCTTGAGAGAGGATGTTTTTCTCCTCCTGTCCTTGCTTTCCTGAACCTTCATTGGGCATTCCACCAGCCAGACAGAGGCAAAAAGTCAGTGTTCAATGTTCCAGCTCAAGGCGGGTCCATTTTCAGAGCCCTCCAGAGACCACATCCTGTGGCACAAGATTCTGAGCCCCCTTCTTCCTGGGTCCTCTGGCATGGGACGGGTCTCTCCACAGGGGCCCTGTGACTGCCCTGCGCAGACTGCACTTTGTTTAGCTGTCCAATCTTCAGATGCCAGTCACAAATGAAAACAAACAAGGGGCTGTTTTGAACAAAGAATACCGAGAGATGAGACTGTGGCCTATTTGTTTCCAAACCTGCCTTAAGCTATCATTCGGAAGGCTGACACGAAAGACAAGAGAAATCAGGAGAGCAAACACTGCATCCGGGAGACTTCCGAAGGTCGGTGTCATCCTAAGTTTTGGCCGGTAGGGTTGTCATGGTAACAGGACCCGAAAAAATGACCTTGAATGGAATAGGCTGGCCTAGACCTTCTGCCAGACATGTCTGGACAGGACATGTCTGAGGGCAGAATGGGATTTTAGTGTGCCACAGGGTGTGGACAAATCCTGGGGTGTCTGGGCCTTAGACAAGCCCCCCTGTAATGGTGATCAGCAGAGAACTGCCAGGTGTGGGTCTTGCTGTCCTCCCCTGGCTAACTCCTTCTCATCCTGCAGAGGTAGATTAGGTGTTGTTTCCTCCAGGAAGCCTTCCCTGACTCCACCCCCTCCCCAGTTGGCATTACAGACGCCTCCCCCATGCCACCCAAGTTCCCAGGGAAGCACTAACTGGCAGCTTACTTCACTGCCTTCCTCGCTCCCAGCACATTCCCCCCTCCCCCCTGGATAGGGACAGAGTTTATGTTGTAGATTTGACTTTGGAACCATTTAAATATTTGGCATAATTATAAAACACAGTCATTCCAAAAATGTGATAGCAAACTCTTATAGACCTAACTGTATATTGAGTTGGTGACGTAATGACCCAGAGCGAAGACTTTACCCATAGTTTTACTCTTTTCCTTTTGTTTCTTCCTTCCTGACGTTTCCAGATTCCTTGTTTACTTTTTAATCCCCTGTCTTATTACAAGAACTCCCTGTACCCACTCTCTCGGGTCAGATTTGCTGTCATGGGTTCTTGGTTGGCCTTCACTTGAGGATGCCTTGATTTTTCCCTTCATTCCTGAAGTCTGGGTATAGAATTCTGGGTTGCCATACTTGAAAAATGTTGTGCCACTTCCTTCTGGCCAATAGAAATTGGTAAGTTCATTCTAAAATTGGTATGTAAATGCCAAATTTATACATAGAATACAAAACAATCTTGAAAAGGGAGGACAAAGTTGGAGAACTTACCTGATTTCAGAACTTACTATAAAGCTATAATAATCAAGACAGGGTGGAATAGGTATCAGATAGATAACATCAGTGGAACAAAAAGAGAGCCTAGAAATAAACTCTTGCATTTAGTGTCAATTAATTTTTTGCAAAGGTGCCAAGTAATTCAGTGGGGGAAAAGATAAACTGGATATTCACATGGAAAAATATTAATTTAGACCCTTACTTTATACCATACACAAAAATGAATTTACATTAGATCATACCTAAATGTAAAAGCGAAAACTACAAAATTTCTAGAAGGAAAACTAGGAATGAGCTTTAATGACCGTGGGTTAGTCAGCAAAACGAGATCTGTAGAAGAAAACACTGATAACTTAAAAGCTCGTGCTCTTCAAAAGGACACCATTATGAAAATGTAAAGACAGGCTAAAGAATTTGGGTCCAGAATATATAATAAACTCTTACCACTGAGTAATAATAGGACAAACCTAGCTTTCTTTTTAGTGGGCAAAAGATTTGAGTAAATCTTCATCAGAAAAGAAACATGAGTGATTCATAAGCACATGAAAAGATGCCCAGCTTGGTTAGTCATTAGAGAATTGCTACTTAAAACCAAAATGAGATACCACTAAATACCTACTAGAATGACTGTAATAAAAAGTACTGACAGTACCAAATGCTGGACAAATTGGAACTCTCATACATATGGTGGTAGAAATGCAAAATGGCACCAATACTTTGGAAGAGAGTTTGGTCATTTCTTAAAAAGTGAAACAGGGGTGTTCCCTGGTGGTGTAGTGGCTGGGCTTTGGTGCTCTCACCGCCGCAGCCTGGGTTCGATTCCTGGCCAGGGAACCAACCAAAAAAAGAGTGAAACATACTCTTACCACATGACTCCACAACGCTACTCCTAGAAATCCATCCAAGAGAAGTGAAAACATACGTACGTCCACATGAGGACGTGTATGCAAACGCGTATAGCAGCATTATCCATAACAACCATAATGTGGATGTGGTATAATATTAATACATCTATTACATTAAATACTATTCAGCAATAAAAAGAATGAACTACTGATGTGCATGAGCTTCTAAAGCATTGCTCTAAAGGAAAGAAGCCAGACACAAGTACATATTATAGAATGCCATTTCTGTGAAATTTCTAGAAAAGGCAGAACTCTAGAATCAGCAACAAGTCAGTGGCTCCCTGAGGCCAGAGTTGGGAGTGGAGGTGGACTGCAGCTGGGCAGGAGGGAACTTCGGGGGTGATGGAAATGTTCTCAAACTGCCTCGTGCTAACAGCTGCACGATTATGTCAGTTACTTTAAACATAATTCCACTGACACTTACAGCAGCGGGATGTTATAGCATAAAAATAAACCCCCCAAAACAGCACCATTATTTGCAATAGCCCAAAGGTAGGAGCAAGCCAAGTGTCCATCAGTGGATGAAATGGATTTAAAAAGAAACAAAAAAAGAGTAGAATATATATGCGATGGAATATTAGTCAGCCTTAAAAAAAAAAGGAAGGAAATTCTTACATGTGCCATAACATGGATGAAACTTGGAAGACGATACACTACATGAAAAAAACCAGACACAGAAGGATAACTACTCAATGATTCCACTTACATAAGGTACCTAAAGTAGTCAAGTTCATCCAGACTAGAAGGCTGGGAACCAGGGGCTGAGGGAGGGGTGAATGGGAATTCTGTGTAATGGGTACACAGTGTCAGTTTTGCAAGATGAGAGAAGTTCTGGAGATGGATGGTGGTGGTGGTTACAGACGGTGTGAACGTCCTTAATGCCAGTGAGCTGTACACTTAAAAATGGTTCAAGGGTTCAATTTTATGTACGTTTTTCCACAATGTTTAAAAATAAATAATTTTTTTAAGTCATCAGGTACCAGGAGCTGTGTTGTGTGCACTGTCTCATTTATGTCTCGCCACAATCCTTCGATGAAGGTGTTATTTCTTTTATTCATTAACTGAAAGAACTGAGGTTCAGAGAGATTTGGGAGCTTGCCAGGTCACAGGTTCCATCCCAGCCTGGAAGACCTCAAAAGCCCCACCTGCCCGCTGCACACTTCTCCTGTGTGCCCCGCTGCGACCTCATCCGCGCACCTACCTGTCCCTTGTTCTGCAGGCACGGCGGGGATCTATCAGGGAGCCAATGGACTGAGCAACGCGGCCGGGTTCGGCAGTATGCACCAGGTACGCCCACCAGCCGTCTTTCCTAAGCAGTGCCCCTACCTCAGGGCACCCAGAATACCCCCTCCTGCCCACCCCACCCCCCACCAGGGTGCACCTGCGGACCCCCAGCTGCCAGTCTCCGCATGCCCGAGCCCAAGTGTGTTTTTCTAGAACCAATGCACAGGGCAGATAGGAAGAGCCAGGGTAAAACCCACAGGCGGCAGCTCTCAAAGCCTGGCTGGCGGTGGCTCCCGCCTTGGAGAGGTCATTCTGAGGTGTGTTTTGTACCATCCTAGCGTTTCCCCGGGAAAATTCACTCCAGTCCCCACTGAGAAGCCTTTGGATTGGCTGCTTTCCCTTCTCCCCTTCGCTTTCCCACTTCCCCACTCCCCAGCCAGTATCTCTCCTCCCACCCCCACCCCCAAATATTCTGCTTGCCTTGAATCCTTCTCTCAGGGTCTGCTTCTGAGGAAAGTCCCTGCCCTCGTAGAGCTTTTATGCTAATGAGAGACAGAGGCAGAGACCCACCCCACGAGGCCCTTCACGGTCCTCAGCCTGTGACCAGGCCAACAGACGGCCCAAGCCCAGATCGCCTCCTGACTCGCGGCCTGTGTGTTCCCCTTTCCAGGACTACCCTTCCTACCCCGGCTTCCCGCAGAGCCAGTACTCCCAGTATTACAGCTCCTCCTACAGCCCTCCTTACGTCCCAGCCAGCAGCATCTGCCCTTCCCCCATCTCCACGTCCACCTACGTCCTCCAGGAGGCTTCGCACAGCGTCCCCAACCAGAGTTCTGAGTCACTTGCAGGTACGTACAGTTGTCACATGACGGTCATTCATGGCTGTGATCTGAGCTCTTACATGAAGGAGGGACTGGACATAGGTCCCAGTTGGTCCAACGAAATGGTCCCCCAACGGCTAAATCCAGCCCTCGGATATGTGTGTGTGTGTGTGTGTGTGTGTGTGTGTGTGTGTGTGTTATGTGTGTAATTGCATTCATGTTTATAAGTCAGAAAATTTTACCTAAAAATTAATTTCAACCTACAGAAGCACCCAGATTATGAGCAACATGGTGGGAAGGCCACGTCCTGGCCCATCTCTGTGCAACTGACGAGCCTGTAGAGTCATTCATTCATGCCACAAGTCTTCTATGCACACATCTTCTCTTTCCTGAGGGACCATTGGGCTTATCAACATTGTCATGACAGCACTAAATTAGAACATCCAGAAGAAAAGGCATGTCCTTGCATTTTGCTCTTTTGTTGTCTTTCCTGAAACCTCCTAAGGTATGGAGCTCTGTAGAACCTAAGCTGGCCTGATGGTGTGTGGACATTCATTCAATAAATATTAATTGGTTGACGGTTAGAAAAAGAACAATAGTGAAAATTCACCTCTTTTGTCCCTGGAGTTCTTGGTATAGTTGGTGCTTTTAGCCCCTATATTTTCCTCCCTGAGGGCGAGTTAATTGTCCTGGAGAAGGTGATAAATGGAAGCTACATGACCAGGCATTTTAAGTCCATTTCTGAGGCAGGTTAGGGCTTGAGCATTGACTTTGGTCAGCATGTCATCTCATCACAGACTGCTCAGGGAATGCGTGATACCGATTCAACAACTTCCATATTGCTTTCTTTGAAGGGTGTGAAATTTAACAAACTTTTCTTTGTCATCATCCTGAAATATCTTTGACCACCCTGCTTTTCAGAATGTGGCCCCTCCAAACTGGGTTCACAAAGGAAATACAAGCAGGAAATCTTGAAGCAGATGTCCCTGTCTATCTATAATCTAAAGGCTATCTGGATTCCAGAGACTCACTTCACGAGAACTTCGGTTATGTGAGAAGGTCCTCTTTGTTCCTCATCAGGAGCAAACATAAAGGTTCCTTGTGCCTCTGAAACTTTTCTTTATGGTTTCCCCCTGTTCTTCATGTATCCCTTGGTCTAAGGTTCAACAATAAGTGGTTGAGATGGTTTTTACTGTGTGCCTAACAAGCTCACATAAAATCTATAACCGAGATCTCTAGCCTCCTTTCCCCCATGTTCGTTACAAAGGAAGGGCACAGACGTGTCCACATGTGTGCATGCGCACACAAACACACATACGTACTCATGCACTCCCTTAAAGTTTCCCATTAAAAACTCCACTTTTCAAATTATCCAGGATCTCCTTGAGTGGTTGGTTCCAAACTCCAGAGACTCAAGGGGCTTATATGTTCCCGCAGACCACGTGCACTCTCTGCATTGCCTGATGCTCTTCCTCTGCCCCCAGCCCCAGCCCCTCCACAGCGCAGTCTGCATTGACATGCACAAGCAGTTACTTGGAGCCCCAGCGATTCACAAATGATTGCAGGGCAGTTCGCTCATCGCTCATCGAAGAGGGCAAACTCTGAGCATGTGACGTTACTCAGGAGAAAAGACAAATCAGTATTGGCTGCTTCAGAATTTTCTTTTTTTTTACATTTTTAAGTATGAAAAAATTATCTAAAAAGAAGCGGGAGGATTTGGGGTTTTTTGTAGGTTTTAGATGGTTTCCCTCAGTCGAAAGAAGGAGAAATTTTTTTTCTGCTCTCTCAAGAAGAAATTTGGAAAGCTCTTCCATGCAGCTTGGCAATATCTCACAAAATTTAAAATGCATGTACTCTTTAACCCAATTTTTCCACTTCCGGGAATTTATTTTAAAGATAGATGCAAAGACTTAAGTGAAAAAGAATATTTATTGCAACAGCATCATGTCTGGAAACAACCTGAATACCCATTAATGGGAGTTGGGTTAAATAAATTGTAGTGTATCCCCCAGTGGTATGCTATATACATCTGTTACAAAGAGTGAGCTAGATATATCTACACTAATATGGAGCTCTCTGAGTGATTGTGAGAGGTGAGAAAAGTTGCAGAAGAACTACAAGTATAATAGGATCCTGGCTTGTTTTTTTCTTTTAAGTGTAAGTGTAATTTAATACCCATATTTGCATAGGAAATTTCTAGAAGTATTCAAAAGCAACTGTTAAAATTTCCTCTGGGGAGAGAACTAGAGTTAAAAGGAAAGAGTAGATGTAACAGACAGTCTATAGTCCACTCCACTCAACAACCACGAAATAGACATTTTTTTTCAAGTCCACATGAGACATTTACCAAAATAGACATATTCTGGGCCTTCAATCAAGTTTCATTATATTTAAAAGGATTCAAGTCATACAAGTAATGTTCTCTGAAAACAGTAGAAATAAATAACAGAAGGATTTTTGGAAAATTCCCAAATATTCGGCAGCTAAATAATACACTTTTAATAACCCATGTGTGCTAGTTAGTTTTGTATGTCCACTTGACTGGGCTCAGGGGTGCCCCTTATATCTGGGTGTGTCTCTGAGGGTGTCTCCAGAAAAGATTAGCACTTGAACCAGGAGATGGCGTAAAAGAGATCACCCTCCCAGTGTGGGTTGGTGTCATCCAGGCCCAGGTAAAACAAAAAGGCCAAAGAAGGGCAGCTCCACTTGCTTTTGGAAGTGACATTTCATCTTTTCCTGACTTCAGACATTAGGGCTCTTAGTTCTAAGGCCTTTAAACACACTTTCTTGTTTTGTTTTGTTTTGCTTTTATTTTGAGGAGGGGTTCCCTGGCTGGGAAATGAACCCAGACCGCAGTGTTGAGACCACTGAAGCCTAGCCGTTACACCACCAGGGAACCCCCCTGAACACACCTTTCTTGGTTCTACAGTTTGCAGAGGGCAGATAGCAGGACTTCTCAACCTCTAGAACCATGTGAGCCAATTCCTATAATACCATATTTTTCCATGTATGAGATGCACCCCCATGTATAAGATGCTCCCTACTTTTCTAACCCAACATTAAGAAACCCTCCCAACTGGTTACTTCCATGTATCAGACGACCTCCAATTTTTGGTCTCACAATTTTAGACAAAAGTATCATCTTATACATGGAAAAATATGGTAAGAGTGTGTGTGTGTGTGTGTGCGTGCACATGCACGATGTACAAGGGTTGTCTGAAAAAAATTCCAGAATAAATGTCTCTAGTTTTCATATTACATGGTAGATACTTTCCATACAGCCCTTGTATATCCTATTTATTCTGTTTCTTTGGAGAACCCTGACTAATATACCATGGGTCACAGAAAAACTCAAAAGGAAATTTAAAATTATTTTGAACTTAATAAAATCAAATAAAACCCAACTTATCAACATTTATAGGACATTACTAAAGCAGTATTTGAGGGAAACTTATAGCACTAAATGACTATATTAGAAAAGAAGAAAGGTTTCAAACCAAAACTTCATCTTCCACCTTAAGAAACTAGAAAAAGAAAAGTAAATTAAACCCAAAGTATGCAAAAGAAGGGAAATAATAAAGATCAGAGTGGAAATTGTGAAATCTGAAATCAGAAAAACAATAGAGAAAATAAGTGAAAACTAAAAGCCGATTCTTTGAGAAGATCAATAAAATTGTTAAAACTCTAGACAGGCTGATACAGGAAAAAGAAAGAAGACATAAATTATCAATAAGATGAGAGAGATGACATTACCATAGGACCTTACAAATATTAAAAGGATAATAATGCAATTTTATGAATAATATCATGCAAATAAATTCAACAGCTTAGACAAAATGGCCAAGTTCCTTGTAGGACAAAAACTTCCAAAGCTCACTCAAGAAGAAATAAATAACCTAAATAGGCCTATATTAAATAAATTGAAATTTTTGTTAAAAATCTCCCCACAAAGAAATCATGGGCCACTAAACATTCAAGTGAGAGAAGTTAAATATTTAATAAACAAGATATGTACCTTATTCATAGGTCAGAAGACTTAATATTATTAAGATATCATTTCTCCACAAATTGACCTATAGATTTAACACCATCTCTGTCAACACCCCAGGCTTTTTTTGTAGAAATTGGTAAGCTAATTCCGACCTTCATATGGAAATACAAAGAACCTAGATAGAATAGCCTCAACAATTCTGATACAGAAGAACAAAGTTGGAAGGTTGGCATTACCTGAGTTTAAGATGTATTGCAAAGCCACAGTAATCAGGACAGTGTGGTATTGACATACAGATAGACAAGAAGATCAATGGACCAGAATGGAGAGTTCAGAAATAAATCCACAACTAATTTTTGACAAAGATTCAAAGCTAAGTCAATGGAGAAAGGATTGTCTTCTCAACAAAAGTTGTTGGAACAACTTAATACCTATAGTCAGAAAAACTGTACTTCAATTCATACCTCACATGACATACAAAAATTAACACAAAATATGAAGCTATAAATCTATAGGAAAACAGGAAAGCATCTTTGTGACTTTGAGTTAAGGAAAGAGTTCTCATATGTGATACCAAAAGCATGAACCAAAAAGAAAAATAATGATATGAACTGAACTTCATAAAAATTTTATAGTATTGCTCTTCAAAAGACATTTTTTTAGAGAATGAAAAGGCAAGCCCCAGTCTGGGAGAAAATAATTGCAAAGCATATGCCTTTATATAGTCAGAGTTCTCCAGAAACAGAACCAATGGGGGTGAGGAGGGGGAGAGAAAAAAGAAAATTTATTGTAATAATTGACTCATGTGGTTATGGAGGTCAAGAAGTCCCTCCCAAGCTGGAAACAAGAAAAGTCACGAGGATAACTCAGTCCGAGTCAGAAGGCCCGAGAACCAGGAGCCCCAGTGTCCTCAGCAGGAGAAGAGGGACGTCCCAGCTCAAGAAGAGAGAGAATCCACCCTTCCTCTGCCTTTCTGTTCTGTCTGGGCCCTCAGCGGATTGGAGGATGCCCGGTCTACTCTGGAGAGGGTACCGGATCTTCTCTACCAAGTCTCTTGACTCAAATGCTAATCTCTTCTAGAAACTCTCTCACAGACACACCCAGGAATAATGTTTTACTGGCTATCTCGGTATCACTTAGCCCAGTCAGCTTGACACACAAAATTAACCGTCACATATGTGTGTCCAGAAGATATAAGGAACTCTCCAAAGCCGAGAATAAGAAAACAAACAACCCAACAAAGAAATGGGCAAATATTTGAACAGACAAAAAAGATACAGGGATGGCAAAAAAAGAGCACTGTTTAAGATACTGATCATTAATCATTAGAGAAATGCAAATTAAATCCACAATGAGATACCACTACATACCTCCTAGAATGGCTATAATCACAAAGACCGAACATAATGGCTCAACCACTTTGGAAAATAATTTAGCCATTTCTTAAAAGGTCAAATATAGCCTTTACCTATGACCTAGTAATCACACTCATGAAAAAGAAAGCTTAGGTCCATGCAAAGACTGATAATATGAATGTTCATAGCAGTTTATTCCAACCAAAAACTGAAATCAACCCAAATGTCCACCCCCAGAAGAACAGATTAACAAACTGTGGTACATCCAGACCATAAACTAGTGCTCAGCAACACAGAAGAATGAACTGTCAAATACATAACAACAGGAATTCAATCTCAAAACAATTGAATTGTGTGGCTGAAAGACACCACACAAATATATATCCGTACATAGACTGCGTGACTCCGCTGGTTTTAAACAATTTGTTTTACAATGCAGAACGATAGTAAAAGAAAGCAGACGAGGGAGTTCCCCGGTGGTGTAGTGGCTTAAGGCTTCAGCGTTGGCGCTGTCAGCGCTGCAGCCTGGATTCGATTCCCAGTCAGGGAGCTACCCACATACCAAAAAGCAAAAAAAAAGCAGACCTGTGCCTGCCTGGGAGGAGAGCAGGATGAAACCATTACGGAAGGGATTGGAAGGGAACTCCTAGAGATGCTGGATTCGTTCATTATCTTGAGTTTGGTGATGGTTTCATAGATTTATACCTATGTCAAAACTTATCAAATTGTGCACTCTAAATATATGTGGTTTATTATATGTCAATTATTCCTCGATAAAGCTGTTGAAATGACTAAGTAAAAGCATAACAAAGCCAAAAGAAAAAAGAGGAAAATGACTCCAAGGGAAGTTTACATAAATTGCTCCAGCCTGTGTACCTCTGACTGCGAACTTGAACTTTGACGCTTCATTCTCAAGAATATACAAGGTTGGGAAAAGGGTTGCTATTTTTGGCATCCCTCATAAAGCAGCTTCACGTACACCTGATTTAGACATTTCTAGGTAGCTGGTATTTTCCCCCTCTTTTTAATAATATTTGCCTGGATCTTAATGGGGTCCACAAATGTTTTCGAAGTTCCCACAGCCTTAGAATGACCAAGCGAATCAGGATAAACCTTATTTACATGACTCTTAAGCATGTGCGAATTTATTTACTACCTAGTCCTCATCTTCCAGAAAAATGTCTTTGCTAGATCGATGTTTGGGGATCTCTAATACTGTATCCTGAAAATGGCAGGGATTGGAGATGGCCCAGCAGTCCTGACAACTCCAAATCCCATCTTTTCTTACTATGTCCTTGAGTCTGCTGAGAAGTTTTATAAATATTAAATAAACAAAGTTCAGTCCTTTGAGTTTTGGAGAGAAATAGTCCTTCCAGGATAGGGAAAAAAGGAACTCAGTCCATGGCCAAGTATTTTTAGACAAAAGCATTTCCCCCTGATGATCCAAACACTGGTGATTATGGAAGGAGAGATGGAGTCCACAGGGTACGCTTGGGAGCTAAACAAGCAGCTGTAAACAGAGAAAGTGGGGTGGATGTCCTCTAAGGTTCCACGCTGGATTACAGTTCTGTCACTCTAGTGACAAGGGCAGACCCAAATTTTAGTTCTGGCTCTTGCATTGATTTCCAGGGTAACAACAACCTCCCATCACCTCACTAACCCTCAGTTCCCTCATTAGTTACCGTATTTTGCCGAGTATAATGTGCTCCCATGTATAATGCGCACCCACGTTTTTGGCCCAAACTTTCAGGGGAAAAATCATTTGTTTTCATTTTTAAATTCAAATTGTTATTTATTTATATTTAGGTACTTGGGTTTTTTTGTATTTTAAAGGAATTTTAGCATTTATTTTTTAACATAGCTCATATATGGAATATAAAACTGAAAACAACAAAGAAACAAACTCGTGGTCACATTTGATAGTTGAGTGGTTACCTGAGGGCAAGTGGGGAGGGAGTGGGGGAGAGGGGCAGGACCCAAATACATGGTGACAGAAGGAGAACTGACTCTGGATGGTGAACCCATAACACAACACATGGATGATGTACTATGGAACTGTACACCTGGAGCCTATGTAATTTTTACTAACCAATGTCACCCCAATAAACTTAACAATAGCAGAAAACCTCCTATTATCGTATTCCAGTGTATTATTTTGCATACAGATATTGTTATTGATTTCTAGAGTTATACTTTTAACTCACAAGCATAAATAAAAGTATTAAAAACATTTATATAATACGGAATTGGTACTACCCATGTATAATGCCCATCCTTATTTTTTCCTCACAAATTTGGGCAAAAACGTGTGCATTAATACATACACAGCAAAATACAGTAAATAAAGATAATCAAGTCTAATAGAAAGTTATGTATTTAAAACTTGGGACCTGAGCCCCAGGACAGTGCTGCTCACCTGTTTGGCATCTTTAGATGATTGCCCAGGGGCAGGAGCTTGGCAGCCTCTCTGTACCCCGTGTCCAAAAACACCACCTCAGTGAGAAGCACAGGTGTGCACCATGCACTGCACCTTCTTGCTGTTCTCGCGTGCATGAGGGTCTAGTTGAGCCAGAACTCGATTCAAATCATTTATTGACATCTCCTGATTGCCAGCCCTGTGCTGAATGCTTTCATGTGTCATTTAATTATCAAATGGACGAATGCCTTAACAAGTAAAGCTTACAGGCCTTGCTTTTAATAGAGACTAGAACCAACTGCGTAAGGACAGGAACGTAGAGAATTCTCCCCAACACGCCCCCCATTAACCCCAAGGGATGAGTCTCACAATGGTACAAGAGTTTGAGGCCCAGCTGTGTATAAATATTTATTTTCTTCCTCTGTTAGTCTATCTCAGGCTTTAGGATGTAGAGCTGTAAACACAAAACTCTGTTCACTGTAAAGCCAGCTCCCCCAGCGGCCCTGCCCTCGCTTTTCTCAGATGTCCCCTTATCCGTGAGGCCTTCGCTGACTAACCCCATGTAAGTTAGTGACGTCCAAGCACCCTCGCACCCCTCATTTGATTTACTGAGTCTCTGTAAGACCTGTCCTCACCAGGCCTATGATATATTTACTTCTTTTAGCGTCTCGCCTCTCTCTCAAATTTGGGTGCTCTGAGAACCAGTACCTGGAACTATGCTACTAAATAAGTCCCTGTTGGATGAATGAATGTTTATGAATGGGCATAAACTCACGGGACTGTCGAGAGTGATTTTGATTCCACGTGGTCCTGGCCTGCGGTGCTGCCTCTGGGGCCCATCGCTTTGGCGTTAGGTGGTGCTGGTGCGGTGTGTCCTGGGGAAGATGCTCAGTGGAGCTTCTGATGTGTCCATGTTCTCTTTCCTCCCCAGCTGAGTATAACACACACAACGGACCTTCCACGCCGGCAAAGGAGGGAGACGCAGACAGGCCGCCCCGGGCCTCCGACGGGAAGCTGCGTGGCCGATCCAAGCGGAGCAGCGACCCCTCCCCAGCAGGCGACAACGAGATCGAGGTAATTCCGACTGCCTCTGTTTGCCGTAGTGAATGTGATCTCCATCTGCAGCCCAAACGGGAGTGGGGGGGGACAGTTTTGTCCAAGTCCATGGGGGGAGCTTATGAAAACCCAGACTATTGGACCCCACTTCCAGAATTTCCCATTCAGCAGCTCTAGGGCCAGGCCTGAGAATTTGCATCCCTAACAAGTCTGCAGGTGCTACCAATGCTGCTAGATTGGGGGCCACACTATGAGAGCCCTCAGTAAAGATGACAATGGGCAGCAGACATTCCCAGTTGGATTAGAGTGGTCCTTAACCCTGGCTACCCATTAGAACCCCCAGGGATGCTTTTTAAAATAGAATGCCCAGGCCCCACCCCAGATTAAATAAAAAGACTGGCAGGGACAGTTCTAAAACTTCCCCTAGCGATTCTAACATGGCTTAGATGTTTACCTGGAGACAGGAGGCTGGCTCAAATGAGTGTGCATCGTCCTTGGAGTTTCTCAGACTCTGGTTCTCAACCTGGACTGCACCTTAGAACCCCCCAGGGAGCTTTGAGAAATCTTTTTTCTCAAGCTGCTCCCCGGATCAATTAAATCAGGGTGATTCAGTGTACAATCCAAGCTGAGAACGGCAGGTCTCAGGGATGCTCCAATCCTTATTATAATAAAGCAAGTGTAGGATAGTTGGTCAGGCACTGACATTTGCCCAAAGCAAGCAAACAAAAAAGAACAGCATGCCTGAGAGAAGGGGGAGCACAGAGGACAGATGGATGCCCCCCAAAATAGGTAGAAGCAACTGTTCTCTATCAAGGGAAAAAAGTGGGCACGTGCGCTAGTTCGTACTTCTTGGCGAACGGCCGTCATGTGTTGTCTTGAGTGTGCCGCGGGTATGTGTATGGTCTTTCAAAGCCCATGTCAGTGCCAGGAAATCCAAATGCATCATCACATCCCTAGTCACAATTCTGTTCAATACATGTAGCAGTTACAAAGCTTGAGCCAGTTAGCCCATAAATTCAGACATGCTAAAAAATAAAAATTTTTTATCATTTCTTTAAAAATCAGTGTAATTTTGACTCGTGAGTCCCCATCCCATCTGGGTGGTAGGAAATTCCATCTCATTATTGGGGCACCTCCCCTCCCAGAATTGTATGAGAATCTTGGGGTTCAAGTGGTCTCAGAAATCAGTGTAAGAACTGCTAATGTCCAGTGTGGCTTGGTCACTGCCACCGATGCCTGCAGTGGTCACTGAAAGTGCAGCCACTCTCTGGCGTCTCCAGACACCGGGATGGAAATCGTTGTTGAGGACGAGAACCTTGGAGTATCGACTACAGTCCTCTGGCTGCAAGCAGCAGAAACCAGTTCTGGTTACTTCAAAAAGGAATTGACTGGGAAGAAGTCATAAAACCAGGATTAGAAAGAAGAGCGACACAGGCCATGCTGAGGAACCCAGGGGACCTTCCGGGTGCCAGCCCCTGCTGGAGGGCGGACCATTTGAGATTCTAGTGCCGTTTCACTCGGAGACAGCACCCCATCGACCTGGCGTGGGTCTTGTGTTTGCTCCTGACTGACGCTCCCACCGAACAGCGCGCTCTTAGCAGGAGGGGGTGGGTGCTGGGGGCACAAATTCCAAACGCCCACCACTGGGACACTTGATTAGCCCGTGTTCACTGGTAGGGCTGAGTTACTTAACCAGGGTCACAAATGGCTGTGTCAGTTGTGTATGGTCGGTGTCCGTTCCAGTCATCCTAGGTGTTAAACGTTGTGACCATCACGCTTGTCCCCTGTGCATGGCCCATCCCTAGCAGCCATTTCCTCTGCGAGCTTGACCACCCTGGGGACCTGCCACAAAGCAAGTGTTCCTGCTGCTCAGGGGACAATTCTCAGTCCAGGGTCTTCCGTGCTTGCTTTTGCTCTAATTCTTAAACGCCCCCCACCTTGAGGAGACGTCACACAGGCCCTTCAGCAAAAGGCAGGAAGGTGTGCTGACCTCATGTCGTTCTTGCTTTTCTGCCCGCCCACAGTCCTGAGGATTTGCTCCCAGCTGGAAGGTGCCGAGCTATAGGAATCAGGGAGAGCAACACACACTTTAATATTTAAAATAATAAAATTTTATTCAGACACCTAACACAATTTCTGCTCTTGGCAGGGGACAGGGGGCGGAGAGACAATTTTCCGTTAAACAGAGAAGGAGGTGGGGGTAGTATGGAAGTCGGGGATTATGGGGTGATATTGTTCTGGAAACATCTGCTTCTTGATTCCAGAGTAAGTACCACTGGGCAAGAACGGTTGAAAAGGTGTGAGCTGTGTTTCACTTCTGCGCTTACTGTCAGCATGGAGGGGCTGCAAGGGTCACACCTCTTAAGTCTTTGGCAGTTTGCTAATGACCGAAGCCCACGAGAGAGGACTTACGTGGAGAAGTGGAAAGGAGGAACATTCGGAGTGCGTATTCGTTAAACTCCCTCTGCTGCAGGTGCCAGAAACCCGCCCGAGCTAGCTTAAACGAAAAAGCAGAGTTCGTTTCTAGGATACAGGGATCGCCTTAGAACCCAAGGGCAGGGACTCAGCGGAGCGTCAGCAAGATGCTGGGACCAGGGGTAGATGGGGCACGAAAGTGCATTTACACCTTCTCTCCCCACAAGCCGCAGCGAAGGTGCTAGAATCTGCAAGCAATAGTCACTTTTGAGTGCCCCCGTGTACAGGTTCCTGGGCAAGGCTTTCCCCCCAGGCCCCTCCTCTGCTTCTAACTGAAACCAGATCCTGCAAAGGTATCGTGTTTCCATGTTTCACCCCTTTGTTCCTCTCTCTCTGCAAACTGCCCCCCCTTGTCCTTCAGATCATGGGGCCACCAACCTGACCCAGAGACGATGAATTTCTTTCTAGGCCTCCATGTTAAGTTCCCAAAGAAAGACCTCTGAGCTAACGAGGCTCAGACCCCATTGGGCTAGAGAGTGGGGTCCCCTGCAGAATGGCCACCAAGAACTTACCCACCAGGCACCCAGGGCAGGGGCATAGAGTGGTGGGCTAGTGCGGGAGATTGACGGAGCTTCTTCAGAGGGCATGTAGTGGGTTGATTAATTGAGCCTGCATTAAATTTGAAAATATTCACGGGGTTTTTAAAATTCTCTTACCAAAATGTCTTAAGTTTCACTGATCCAACCCAGTTAGTTCACGTAAATCAGGACTTAGCATGTGTAAGCCCCAGAAGCCCTTCTCAAAAACAGCGGTTTTCAAACTTTTTTTTTTAACCATGGCCCTGATAAGAACTGCACTCTATATCATTACCCAGCATGGACATATAGATCAATACATAAATATAATTAGACCAAAAAATTTACACAGTGAAACTCAGGTCTGCTGATTGTTCAAAAGCGCCTGCCCTAACTAACCTTTCTCAATACCACCCTTCTCTTTCGTTTTAAAGGTGTGGCAAATGCTAATAGATAAAAATAGACACTGAGCTCCAGAAAGGTTTCAAAGGTGGCTCGTTGGCACACCGAGTAGGTACATTTGCTCCTCCCACCCCCCACCTACAGCCCAAGTCCAGCTACACAGTCATGAGCAATCGGGCCCTTTGTCCTTTAAAATCGTAATCACCAGAAAAAATGAGGAAAACCAACAATATAAAAAAATAATAATAATAAGATAAACATGCAGGACAAATGCCAAGATAAGTAAGTAGGATAAAGGTTAAGGAACATAATGTAAGAAACAGAAGAGAACTTTAAAAAATTCTAATTGGTTTTCTTATAAAGATTCAAGGAGATCCTACATCCATAAAATAAGACGTGCAAGCTGTTGGAAAAGGAACACTCAGAGACAAAGAGTTACTGTGCATTTTAAAACGACAGCAAGAACCAAAAGTAGGAGAGAAAGTTTAAGAAATCTGTCAGGACATAGATCAAAAAGACACAATTATAGAAAATACATGTTTTACAGATAAGCGGTATCAGTTCACAAGGTCCAACGTGACTATTGGAAATTCCAGAAAGAGAGAACAGTGGAAATGTCGGGAGGAAATTATTTAAAGAAGTAAGATGGAAAATGCTTAAGTGCTGAACAGTATGAATGAAAAACGGCCACACCTAGATACGTCCTCGTGGAATCTGAGGATACCAAGTATAAAGAAAGGTTCTTAAAAAAACAAAAGAAAACAAAAATACCCTAGAGAGAAAAAAAAAATGCCTACAAAGGACTGAGGACAAGTGAAATACCAGAATTCTCAATGACTCAGGCTGGACACTACAAGATAATGGCGGAATTCTTTCCAAGATCTAACAGACGCCGTTTTCCAATTAGAATTCTGTGCCCCACAGGAACTGGAGAGCAAAATAAAGGTATCATCAGATGAGCAAGAATTCGGGAAGATTGTTTTCCATGCTTCCGTCAGAAAAAGCAACTTTAACATCGTACTCAAGCAAAACCAAGAAAGAGAGATTTGGGATCCCGGGAACGGTGGATCTGCCCCAGATATAACAGTAAAGGGAAGTCTCAGAATGCTCCAGAATGCTCGCTGTGCAGTCTCAGTAAAGGTGATCCAGTCTACATTGGGGCATTCTGTCACCAAGGACGGACGGACATCTTTGATACAAAGGGTGTGACTGAATTTGAGATGCTTATGAAGGCACATTATCGGAAACAAGAAAATAATTCAAGCAACTAAAGCAATTAAAGCAACTAATAAGCAGCAAAAACAAGAAGTTAGACCAAACAAGCATGATTCCTACATGAATAAATTGAGAAAGGGCATGATTTTAATCAGGATGGAGGGCAAGAAAGGAGAACACATATGACCTTGATGGTAGGAACAGTCTCCTGAAAGTGGCTCTGGGGTTAGGACACTGGACACACAGATAAGGAAGGGACATTCTAGCACCCTACTTGGCTGCAGTTAGCACACAATGTGAGTGCTGTTTACCGGTTACCAACTTTAAAAATCAGACAGCACATAGAAGACGTAAGTACAGTTATGAAACGAAAGACACAGACCAGTTTATTCACGTTGACAAAACAAAGGTAACGATAAAAGCTGATCAAGACTAGAGAGGGTAGGAGGCAGGGGAGTACCCATATCTCCCATCCTGCGTTTACTGTTTTAGCCAAGAGAGAAGGCCCGTAGCTGATGGAATTGGAAATAGAGGGCTTCACATGTGTGAAAAATATCAAGTTCTGGAGAAACGGTAGAGATTACCATGAACTAAACCCAAATCTTTCGGATTGCTAAGTCACATAAGTATATTATTTAGAGTTATGGAGGTAACCACCAGAATTGCTAAAGACAAATGGTCAGAGGTAGCTGGACTGAACGGTGAGCTATGAATGTGAAATGGTGGTGCTTCCTTTTGTCCAATGACTTGCATGATTCCTGTTGCTGTTTTTGGACGGAACGCCTCCTTTTTCAAGCTTTTATGTGGAAGGCAAAAACAGCCTTCTTGGTTCTGGCATCTGTTGGGTTGATGGGAGCCCCAAAATTGGCCATCAGCATACTCATAGACTTTACACAACCGAGTTTGGATGGGGACACGAGGACACATCAGTGAGTTACATGTTTTATAGCTTAAAGATAATGTTTTTCAAGACTTCTTTTTCCACCAGGGAATTAATTTCTGCAGACATTAAGTCAGATACAAGCAAGTGCATTTGTCTCCCTTCTCTTCCTCTCTTTCATCACAGCGTGTGTTCGTGTGGGACTTGGATGAGACAATAATTATTTTTCACTCCTTACTCACGGGGACTTTTGCATCCAGATATGGGAAGGTAAGAATGCATTTGTCTCTCTCTCCCTCTTTTTTTTTTTTTTTTTTCCAACATGACCTTCTCTCCAGATGATCTGTCCTGGGAATTGTGGGGGCAGTTTATGAGGCCGCTTCTCTAACAAAAGCTGCCCCTTTGGGTCCACCCAGGTTTGAGAACGTGTATAGAATTTTCCCTTGACATGTGAAAATTTAATTAGCTTCCCCTGCTATTGTCTCCCATGCCTTTTCTTCCAACACTTGAAGTGTTCAAATTCCACTTAATAGGATATAAGCTCACAGTCCTTGGCTGTCTCCCTCCTAAGAGGGCTAGGATACACTGCAGCCGAAACCAGTGATCCTAGCTCAAAGACAAGGTAAAGTCTTTTTCTTCTTCCCTGCTGTTTAGCTTAGTGTCTTCACCAGATGAATTTAATTCTCCTTCCATACGAGGGGGAGGCATTTTGTCAGCTCCGGTGTGGATCTCAGCAACAGCTTTGCAAATGTATTATTGACAAATTATGTTGGGGAACCACCCAGTTAGAATTCTGGGCAAATACTATGGGCCGATTGGTGGTGAATGGAAGAAACATTGAAACCACCTGAACAATGCGAAAACGAGACAGGGTGGGGTGGAGGGGCGGAGCCTCAGAGCACTGCAGAGGTACCGCCTCCTCCGAGGTGAGCGGCTGCTTCCACGCCTGGGTAGGAACCACGAGACTCACCAGCCACTGGGAACCAGTTCTGTTTTCTCTTTAGAGACCAGGAATATGATTTGACATCACCTCATGGCTTTCCCAGCTGCTCGTGTTTTTTATGGGAGTTATAACAAGCTGGACGTGTAATTAGCAAGATAGATTTATCGTCTGCCATTATGTTGTAAAGAGTAAGAAAATGGTGTTGGTGGTGCAGAAATCTCTTACTGCGTCGGAATGCTGCTAATACGTCTAGCAGCGCCCGCGGGAAACGGCGTGCGTCCTCGCCGGCCGTGCTGGGTGGGGAGGACGGCAGCGTCCAGGGCTGCGGAAAACGGCCGAGACTGGAGTCGGCCGCCATTGGAAAACACGGGGCTGTGCCACAGGGGCCGCCCTAGTGACTTGCCCGCTAGGTTTGGGTATTCTGTGGATTTTCTAACCACCCTGCTCAGGTCCCTTCCCCTAAGAAGCCTTCTTTCGCTCTTCTTTCCCTTGGAGATAGCCCACTCTGAACTTCTCCAGCTCCACGCAGCAAATTGGCACTCAGGATTGTGTAAGTCTTGGTAACCTATGGCATGATTTTGGGCTCTGTGTCTCACCACCACTCCTTCAGCCAAACGGTGGGCTCCCTCAAGACAGGGACAAAGCCCCATGCCACCTGGTCCATGTAATTCCTCATTGCGAGCCACCCCTCTCCAATCCTGCCACCTGACCCAGCTATCTGCACCGCCAGCTACCGCGTCTCTTAGCTTCCACGCTTGCCCTTTGCAGCCCCCTACGGAGGGGTCATCCTAAAAGGCAAGCCGGTCAGGTTCCTCCCTGCTGAAAATCCTCACTGACAAGCCCTAACCCCTGCCTCCAGGCCCTTTCTGAGCTGCTCTTGCCCCACGCTCCAGCCCCATTGCCTGCTACTCATCCTGCGTCGCTTTCTGTCCTCAAACCTGCCATGTTCTCTCCCACATCTTCTGGGCTTCTTCCAGAAGCAGCACTTCCGACAGGCAGTGAGTGTGAGTGTTTATTTGGGGGTGGATTCCAGGAAGCATCGGCTGTTAGGTGGGCAATTGAGACAGGGAAGGGAAAGCAGCCAATGCAGTTACCACTGTGGGTAACGGGGGCTCAGTCCCACCGGGGTCCCCTGGGAGACTGCAGAACATACCTCAGAGTTGACCCACCCACGGAGTGGGGGCGCTGGGAAAGTTAGTTATCACCGATTCCCTTCCGTAGTGGCTGAGGGCGTCTCCTGGGGGGTGTTATCTCCCTGCCTTTCTGGCCCAGGGCAGGGAGTCACACGTGCTAACAGTAGAAAGCCTCTGCATGCACAGGCATGGTGACAGCTGAGAGGGCCCAGGGGAAGGGCACATTGGAAGCCTATGCTATAATCTAGAATGTTCTAGAAAATTCTTTTACTAGGTCAAATCTTATTTACCTTTTAGTTCTTATTTTAAATGTAGCTTCCTCCAAGAGGACTTTTCTAACCACTCCCCTCCATCTAAATTGCATCTCTCCCCATAACTGTATTTTTCATTTATGTTATAATTATGCACTTATTGTCTGTCTCCTTTCTAGGCTGTATGTACCATGAGGGCAGGGACCATGAACATTTATCAGCCTGAGTACAGTGCATGGGCCAGAACTGCTCAATAAATATTTGTTGCATGAATGAATCAGGACAATTCTCTAGAATGAAAGCTGCATAATGACAGTCACTCTTTTTCCTGTTGTGTTTATTACTTTATCCCAAGTGCATAGAACATGCCCCCCACATAGTAGGCGTCAAATAAATATTTGTGGAAGGAAGAGAGGGAGGGAGGGAGGGAAGGGGAGGGAGAGAGGCAGGGAAGGAGGGAAGGAAAATAATATCAAAACAAAATATTTCTAAGTGGTGGCCACCGGCCAAATTCAGCCTGCAGACATTTTTTTGTTTGGCCCCTAGAGTGCTTGAAAAAATGTGAATTTGTTGCCAACATTTAAAAATCAGGAGATTGCACAGACCAAAACAATCTAGATTTCCAATGCTTCTTGAAAAATTACAAAATCTGGCAATCCTGCCTTCCCACGTGGCAGCAATCAGCAAAAGCGTTGGCTGCCCTCTCAGCAGGGGGTATGCTCTCCAGCCCATCCGCAGCCCCCACCTGGCCTGTTTAACGCATTTATGGCACCCCCTGGTCCCCCTGACATCTGAGTTTCAACATTCATCTTAGAATTACAGAATCACAGAAGGTCTGAGCTGGAAGGACCTAGGAACCCATCATGCTCAATTTCTCTCCACAGTCCATAAGGAGAAACTGAGGCCCAGAGGGAATGAAATCAGCCCGGAGAGAATGAGAGTCAGACCTGTTTCACTTGCTCCCAGGATTTACAGGGAACACTGAAGCGAAGAGCCCTTGGAGCTCCCGAGGTGTCCTGTGCTATTTTCACTGCTCTTCTGGAGTTTTCCACTCCCTCCTCCAGCTCTCCTTTAGGTGATGAATGAGTGTTTATTTATCTAGCAGCCCTTAGAGAGATTCAAAATAACTGTGCCTTAAACACGATAGAGTATTTCCCTCGCCTGGCCGTCCAGGTATGAGCAGCTTTAAGTTGGTAAGACTGTTACTCAGCACCACAGACCTTCTGTCTTCTTCTCTGCATCCCTGGAATATTGCCCTCATTGTCAAGATGAAACGTAGCTCACTCTCATGTCTGTATTCCAGCCAGTGAGAAGATAGAACAGGAAAAAGGGAGTCCTTCCCTCTCTCTTCTGTTTGTTTTCCCCTCTCTTTAAGGGCACTTAGCATTTCTGCTCACGTCCCATTGGCTGGAACCTGATCACGTGGCCACATGTAGCTGCAAGGGAGTCTGTAAAATACAGTCTAGTCACATGTCCCATTACAATTTAGAGACTCTATTATTCGGAGAGGGAGGAAGAATGGATATTGGAAGACAGCTAGCACAAAGTTCCATGTAATGAGAGGAAGAACGATGAAAGAAAAATACTGAGGAAAAATAAAATTAGTTCTGTTCAAAAGGACTGGAGGACAACTGGATTTGTGAGTCTGAAGCTCCAAAGAGAGGTCTGGGCTCCAGCTATAAACTTGAAAGTCAGAGAAGTGTAGATCTAGAGGAACAGAGGTGTGAACCCCATTTTACAGGCAGAGTAACTGAGACCCAGGAAGGTTATGGAGTCAGAACTAAAAGACATGGCCTTCAGTTTTGACCCATAGCTCTTTCTCTATGTGCTTTCCCAGTGGCTGCAGCCATGTGGAGCTTATTACTAATAGCGAGTATCAAGCAGGATTCTTACTTTGAAGCACAGAGTGTTTAAGCTACAAAGGAAACTTGTTGGATCATAAGAAATAAAAAAAAAAAAAAAAAAAAAAAAAGGCCAGGGGCATATGGGATTCAGGTTGGGCTGGATCCAGAAGCTTAAATCATATTGTCAGAGTTTGGTGTGTCTGCACCCCTCGGCCAACTTTCTCCATATAGTGCCTCCCTCTCAGCAATCGCAGCTAAGAAAGAAGACCTTCTACTTCCCAAATTCCAGCACAACTCCCAGGTTTTAATCTCACTGGTCCAGACTGGTTCAAATACCCATCCATATGCCAACCTCTTAATTGGCCAGCCTAGAACAAGAGCTCACTCCTGAGATGGAGAGAGAGGAGTAGCAGGCCAGCTTCATCCCAACCAAATGGACCAAGTGGGAGAGGGATGAGCCCCCAAAGGAAGCTGAAGTGTCCTTTCCAAAAAAGGATGAGGATGGGGGAGAAGGGGTCCAGAAATTGCCCTGAATGTCAAACCCCTGGTACAAACACACCAAGGACCAGCAGCTATTTCTTGTGGCCATTGTGTCCAGTGCTGTGCAGCAAGCCAAAATCCTATCATTTGTGGTCCACAGGGGCAACGCACTGTTTACTCAGGAAACAGAGACCAACAGAACTAAAATGATTAAGGGGTGATTCAAAACAGAGTGTTTGAGTCTTAAAACAGAAACTGGGCTCTATTCCTGTTCCCAGTCAGAGCATGTGCTGCTCGAGGCTGTCCTCTCTCTACTTCCTTTCCATCGCTGCCTACCCAGTGCTCTGGCCAGAGCATCCCTCTGGTCGTTGTACCTCTCGGTGTCTTGTGGAGCCATTAGCAATTCCCTGGAGACCTGGAGCCGCCAAACGATGGCCGCCTCTTTCCTAAACTCTCCTCCACCCACCCCGCCTCCCCAAAGTCCCTGAACTCTTATTTTTCCAGCTGGGATTAGGCAAATGCAAGGTGGTCAGGAGTCTATGCCTATGGCCAGCAGTCCTGCGGGGGTTCGCAGTGGGTCGGGCCTGACAGGCAGCTCCGTACCATTCGGGAGCCCAGCTGTGTGTGTGTGTTTTTTTTAATAACAGCTTTATTGAAATATAATCACATACCGTAAACGTACCGTTTCAATGTGTACAATTCAGTGGTTTTTAGTATATTCGCAGTTGTGCGACTGTCACCACTCTCTAATTGTAGAATGCTTTTCATCACCCCATACCAGCGAACAAACTCTTCCCACCTCCCTCCTCCCCTGCAGCCCCTGACACCCACCCATGTGCTTTCCCTCGCCGTGGAGTCGCCGCTTCCGGATGTTCCTTAACAATGGGATCATACAACAGGTGGTCCTTTGTGACTGGCTTCTTTTCCTTAGCACTGTGTTTTCAAGGGTCGTCCGTGTTGTGGCATGTGTCTGGACTTCATTCCTGCTTGTTGCCACATCATTTTCCATTGTACTACACTTTTGTCTCGGTATTCATCGGCTGATGGACAGTTGGGGCGCTGCCACCTTTGTGAATAACGCTGCTGTGACCCTGGTGTGCACGTTTTTGTGTGAACGCACGTTTCCAGTGCTCTCACGCAGACCCCAGGAGTGGACTTGCTAAGTCAGATGGGAACTGTAGGTTTAACATCGTGAGGATGTGCCGGAGTAGTTGCACGATTTTACGTTTGCATAACAATGTTGAAGGGTTCCAGTTTCTCCACATTCTCACCATCACTTGCTATTGTCTGTGTTTTGGGTTAGCGTCCTCTTAGCAGATGTGAAGTGGTATCTCACTGTGGTTTGGATTTGCATTTTTCTAATGACTAATCATGTTGACTAACTAATGATGTTTTCATGTGCTTATCGGCCATTTATAATACTTCTTTGGCAAAATACCTACAGTACTCAAATCCTTTGCCCGTTTTTAATTAGCTTATCTGTCTCTGTATTATTGCGTTGTAAGAGTTCTTTATATCTTCTGGATACCATCTCGTTGTCAGGTATGTGTTTGTAGATGTTTTCTCCCATTCTCCCTCGTTCACGGGGTACTATGAAGTACTGCAGCCCGAAGAGGCTGAAACTGGATTTAAGGAAAGGCGACCAGGGAAGGAGGCCGCACGGAGCAGGTGAATTTGCAATAAAGACTCGAAGGATGTGGAGGAACAGATACGTGGCGGGACAGAGGGACCGGCCAGTGCAGAGGCCCTGCGGCAGTTCATGGGCTTGAAGGATAACAAGGAAGCTAGTGTGGCTGGAGCAGAGCACGGGAAGGGGACAGCAGTAACCCGACCGGCTTTGGCTGTGACGGGGAAGCCAGTGGAAGGACAAGGTCTGAGTTACATTTCTAAAGAGTCGCGCTGGCTGCTCCCCTGGGGAAAGCAGCCTGTCCACCCTAGAAGGGCGGAGTTACAACAGGAAGGAGGTCCCTAGGGAGGCTCCCGCTGCCACCAGCTGGAAGGGACTGGGGTGGTAGAGATGGCAGCCAGAAGCGTAGCAGCCTGGTGTGTTTGGGCGGCAGAACCGACCGCAGACAAAGAATGCGACGCGATTCCTCGTCCCCTTTTCTGTCCGCGGTCTCCCTCGGATGGGCCCTGATCTCTTCTCCCTCTGTTGCCAACGAGCCAACTCCTCTTGAACAGATTCTGCCGTCTTCTGCACGTTCACTGTATGCCAGGGACTAGGCTGCGAACGTCCTCATGTTTTCTAAGTTGGACCTCAGGTGCAGACGGGGTTACTGTCCCCACAAGACCCCCTTCTGGTTTCACATAGATACAAATGTGTTTCCTTTTCGCCACGTTTGTACTCCTCCCTCTCCCCTCCCCATGCGTCCGTGCATAGCTCTCTGTTCGCGCCCCTATAAAGCACGTATTTTCTCTTTGTGTGCATTTATTTGTCATGTACGTAAATGGCATTGTTTAAATCCTCCTCTGCATTATGGTTTTAGGTGCTTCCACATCCAACCCCATCGCCCTAACTCAGTGGGCCTGACATTTGGAAGTGTCATAAACATTTCTGGGTGTCATGACTTAGGGTAGTGCTACTAGCATCTCGTGGGTGGAGGCCAGGGATGCTGCTAAACATCCTACGCACAGTTCGGCCCCCACCACAGAGAACCATGTGGCCCCCAATGTCCATGAAGCTGCAATGGGGGAACCCCGCCTCTCACCGCTCACCCCAGCAGCACACGGCCCGGGTCTGATGGATTCAAAGCTTCATCCCCTGACACCCGGCCGTGCCTGGCACATCCGCTTGCCAAGTATTTGTTGGATAAACAAATAAATAAGTAGCTTGTGGGCAGGGAGTTTTCAGCATGTGTGACTGCAAGCACTGCAGAAGTGAGATTCCAGGGTGCCTGCCCTCCAGAGAACAAACAGCCACAGCTGTGACAAGACAGGAGCCTGTCAGCCTCTCTCCAGGGCCCCGGCTCACCCAGCGCTTGGCTATGGAGTGTTGAGCATGCGACCCCTCGAGGCAGACTTGGGACCAGGGACACTTTGGCAGGTGGGGGACCTGGGATGGAGCCAGAGGACCCTGGAGCCTGCCTGCCTGAGCAGAATCCTAGCCAAAGTTTCCTTCCACGTCACCTCTTAAAGGGCCAGGCATGCTCAGTCTGAAGAGATTAGAGGTTTCAAACTGGCATCCAGGGCCAAACTGGCCTGAACAGAGGTCATTCCGGGGCCAAACTGGCACTTCCTTAAGTTCTAAATTCAAGGCCAATATTTTAAAATCTGGATATTTTACATAAAAATCTGGATGTCTCTTTGTTCTTGGAAATGGGATGGTCTGGCAACATCAGGCCTGAGTTTTCAAAGACTGGGGACCCTTTGACAGGGCACGTGCCCCGGGTTCACCTCAACCCCTCATTCCCTGAAGGGGAGCTTTTCCCATCGCCCCCTGGGCTGCGTGTCGTGGGGCTGCTCTGCTTGCATACGGTGCTGCTTTCACCCCCGGAGGCACTTGTGTCTGTGACCCACCAACGCCAGCTTGTGTCCAGTGGGTGTGGGATATGTGGGGCAGAGGTCACTGGTCCCCACGCCCTCCAGGTCCTCTGTGTGTACCCTGGCACATAAGGGTCCCTGGTTCCCGCTAACCAGATTCTAAGCTTTGTCAGGTGGTTCCAAATCAGGCCAAAACACAGGCTGTTTACTTCCTAAAGAGCATCTGTCTTGGGAACCTGTTATCACAGCTGGGATTCTGTTCATTCAGTGTGTTTAAGTCCCTCCAGCACCTCCTCCTCTTCCAACAAGTAGAAGAAGCAGCGTCCCATCCTTAGGAAAGCCTCTCCAACCTTCCTATGTCTACTCACCCCATTGATGGCTCACTGCACCATGGGCTTCGCCGTGGTGTCCATCTGATTATAGAATAACACCACCATCATCATTATCAAATGGCTGGGATTGAATTTTCATCATAACAGCACTGTTAAGGCCCCACATTTATCCCTGTAGCCTGCCCCATTCCCTGTAGATGGCTGGGTACCTGTGACACTCCGGGGTGCTCTTCACAGTCTCCCTATGTCCCCAGAGGGACAGAGAACCCCGGTAGCCCACAGCAGTGACCTGCGCGTTGACCCACCCTTGTTGACTTCCTTCCTCTCCCCCCTCACTTTTATACTCTGCCCCCACTCCTTCCCAGGTCGCCTCCCAGATAATTGCTTGCACGGGAATCCTGGGCTCAGGGTGCACTTGCGGGGAGACCCAAACTCAGACATTGGACTTGAAGGGGTCTGAATGCTCAGACTTCATAATTGGTTCTTGCTGGAACTGAAAGGCCTCACTGCCAGACCCCTGTTGTAACATACACCCTCCTGGCTCCCTGACGACTGTTAGAAATGCAGAGTCTCGGGTCCTACCCTGGCAGTACTGAACTGGAATGGACACTTACACTTGACCTCCACGTGATTCCTTCACACATCACTGTGTGAAGCGAGGTGGAAGCCATGAGTTCACCTGGTGACAGCTTTTCCCGTGGACCCCGCTCGCCAGCCTCCTGTGTACCGGAGGTGGGGGGGGGAGAGGCTGCGTAGGGAGCCCGGGCGGCTCTCTGCCCTCCGGGCCGGCCTCCGGCCTCCCCCATGCCTCCGCCGTGTTCTTGCGGGTTTCAGGCTCGGATTCCGGAACGCAGCGCCCCGGTGCCATCAGGAGATCATCCGCCCCCGGGCGATGCACGGCCTGGCCTGGCCCTGCCTGCTTTACAAACTGAGAAGAAACAAAAACCCGCCTTTGTGACCCTGCAGTTACAAACTATTTGTAGAAGTTACTGAGGTTCAAATCAAAAGTCCCCTCCCCAGAGGACTGTTAGTTAATTCGGGGGTGGGGGGGGGCGCAGATCCATTCCTTTTCTCTGTCCCCCCGCCCCGGCCCCAGCCCCCGTCTACCTGGAGATGCAGCTCTCACTCACTTCTGCCGCTCAGACATCGAGAGCTTTCCACCCTTTGACAAAACACAAGCCAAAGTGCTTAAGGACATCTGTTTATTTTAGTTCTTTAATGAGAAAACCTTCCTGCTTCCCCGGGGCTCAGCTGTGTTTATTGACATTGCGTTAGCCCTGTGAGGCAAGCACCTTGGAAGTTTAAGGCCTGGCCGGGCCCTGCCACAGCCTCCAGCTCTGACATGCAGGCAGCCCAGGCCCAAGGAAAACAGAGTCCTTGGAACTCTATAAAATAGATTTTCAAAATAAATACTGCCTAATTCACTTGGTAGATGTGGATTAAGTCAAGATGAATACAATTTGGAAAGGATTTTCTGAGGAAGTCGGAGATTGCTTTCCCCCACTGGGGGTTAAACCTTATATTTAAATCTTTTCTCCCCCTCCCTCCAGCTCTCTTTTCAGTGAGGTAAAAGGTATTTAGTCTTTGTGGCTAATAAAGGAATGATGGCTTTGATTGGCCTTCTCCAGCAATGATTATTTTCTTTGTTAGGAGCAGGAATGGTGACTTAACGTGTCACTTCATTCCATCCAGTAAGGACAAGCAGCAGACATCTGCAGCTGTCATTCTGATGGGGGTGGCTGCGGGAGAGGTTGCAAGGGCTTTGAAGGAAGTCCTGGAGGTGAATGACAGTGGCAGGGGCCTCTGGCTGGGGGGCTGGGAGCGGGTGGGACCCTTTGTAGATTTAATCCCCTGTAATAGTGCTTCTCTGAGCCAGTGGGCCCCCATGCCAAGTGCCTCTGCTTATGTATTTTAGAGCATTAAAGGATTATTTCCAACATAAAATCTATTTTAGAGATGGTTTGGGGTTGTCAGAAAAGTGCTTGTTAGCAGAGACTTCCTTTGATGCCCTGTGCCCTCTGCTGCGTGGAGAGAGACCTCCAGGAATCACTCAACTCAGGTTAAGGGTTTCTGGCGAGTTACGACTCCTGGGCGCTCCTAATTTTCTGCCCACAAACTTAACAAATGCCGACTGCTTGCCCCAGACTTCTTTTACCAACTTTTTTTTGTTCCTACTGTAGCCCCTCCTTTCAGTGAATGCTGAAGGGCATCTGAAATAATAATAATAATTTAAACCTCCTATGCAAAACCTGCAACAAATTGTCGGTCGGGTTAGAGCTCTTTTGTCTTCTGTAAATATAGGGGTTGCCGCTCACAGTGATGAGTGGTGAAAACAAATGCCAGGTACCCCGCGAACCTACATAATGGGAACAGTTTTCCTTTACACTTAACTAGCTGGTTGAGAAGCTGCCCCCACCCCAACGTCTCACCTGCACTCTTCACGGTATTTATGTCCCAACAATAGGGCTCTTGAGCTGTCCAAAGAGCGCTGGAATTCCCATGAGCCTTTGGTGATGAGGGTGTCACCCAGTGAATGGCAGGAAGGTATCAAGGCCATTGTACGGGGGGGTTGACTTTGACAGGGAAATAGGAGGTTTCCCCCGGCCATGCCGGCTTCCCACACTCCATCTGCGCACAAGTGAACTTGCAGAAAGTTCCCCTGCAAGTCCCCCTGATGGGGCCTAATGGCGACCTAGAAATAGGCAGTTTTAAGAATCCCTTTGGCAAAGTTCATCAGCAAATGAAAGGAAAAATACATCGCAGCATAATTCATAGATTGGAATATTGTTGAGCCATTAAAAAAGGCATGACGTGCTGATCCGTGCTACGAGGTGGACAGACCCCAGAAACGTCCGGCCGACTCAAAGAAGCCGGACCCAAAAGGTCGTATGTTGTGTGGTTCTGTCCGTAGAGACAGCAATCAGGGACAAGGGGAGTGGGGGTTGGAGACCAGCTGCCTCATGGGTATGGGGTTGCTTTTTGAGCTGGTGAAAATATTTTGCAACTAGAATTTTGCTTTCCTGTAAAATTGGAATCACTGTTCCTGTCCCACTGACCTCAAAAGACCAGCCTGAGAATTGTGCTTCTCAAAGGGAGCTGTGGGTGCCGTTGAAGAAACACAAACTTCCTGAACATTTTTTGCTTGAAAGAGGAACGCTTTTTACTTGAAAAATCAGGGTGTGTTTTGTTTGTTTGTTTGTTCGTTTGTTTCACCTGGTTTTGGTGTCAGGGACTCACTGGCTTTATAAAATAAGTTGGGAAGTATCCCCTTCTCCTCTATGTTCTGGCAGAGATTGTGGAGAATCGGTGCTACTTCTCCCTGAAGCGTTTGGTAGAATTCTCCAGTGAAACCACCTGAGCCTGGAGATAGTGTTTTTGGAGGTTTTCAACTATGAATTCAGTTTCTTTAATACTTGTAGCTCTTTCGCCCTGGGTGAGTTTTGGTAGTTTGTGGTTTTCGAGGAATTGGTCCATTTCATTCACTGTTGAATTGATGTTTACAAAAAAAAAAACAAAAAACAAAAAGCAAAAACGTATTTACTTTTTCAATGACTTTCAATTTGTAACATGGAACCCGTACCACAAGCCTTCAATTATGGAGTTAAAAACTTTTCTCTCTCCCCACGGGCATGGCCCTGGGTCATGAGTCCTCAACTTGGTCCTCAAGACAAACCTACCTGGTGTTCCCCATTCTACCCAGAACGACACTGGGACCCTGCCCAAGATGCCAAGCTAGTAAGTGGCAGAGAAGGGATCAGCTCCAGAATTCCAGAGGCCACTCATTCTAAGCCCTTCTGCCCTCCAGGCTGACCACAGTCCATTACCAGGCCCCCACGTTCCGTGGCCGACCTTCAAACGTTCCGTCCAACCCCAGTTCCTCCTCGTGCCAGACTTCATACTGTGGGGAGAGGGTCTGCAGGCCACACCCGACACTCAAACATTGTCTTATTACATTTTAAAAATTAGTTGCCAGCATTTAAAATCAGGAGATGTCACATAAAAATTAAGATTTCTGGGATCTTTTTTTTTAAAAATTGCGGTCTCCAGTTGGCCACAGTCCCCGCCGTTCTCTCTTGCCTCCCTAACACGAAGGCCAATTATCAGTTATTACTATCCCACTTGCACTGTTGTATTTCTCTAAGAAGACTTAAGGGGAAAGAAATGTCAGTGGTTCTTGTATCAAGAATTGGAATATGAAAAACCAACGAGGCCGTCTCACTCATTCGTGAGCTGCGTCGCCTCTGAAACGCTTGTTGTCTTTTGCCTTTTGTCCACAGACTTGAGTCCAAACGCTGGGGGCTGGCTTGCAGACCCTCCCCGACCTTCTTCCTTTCATCCTCTCCTGCCTCATCTCTCAGACCTTCAACTTTATATCGTAGGCTACAGTGTTGCCGTTGCACCAAGAACTCCAGGCTGTTCCCTCTGCCAGGGCTGTTTTTCTCACTCACCCCCACTTGCCCAGCTCACGCTTTCTCAGCCTCAGGACTTAGACCTCTCTGCCTCCAGGAAACTTCTCTGGACTTCACTGGGCTGGGTGTCCCTCCGGTGTTCTCTTAGCCCTCTTGCAGCGCTTACGTGTCTTGTCACCCACCTACTTGTCTCCCCGACTAGACTTCAGCACCTCGAGTGCAGGCATCGTGTCTGTGTCTTAGCCTCCGCCGTGTCCCGGCCTGTCAGCACAGCGCGCGTGCGTGCTCTGCCTGCCCCGTCGTCAGTTGTCAAATGGCGCTTATTTTGTTTCGGTCATAAGTAACAGAAACCGAGCTCGAGCTGATTTAAGCAGAAAAGTAAAGTTATGGTCTCGGGTTCTTTCTCTTCGGGCAGTGTCAACAGAACTCAGTCTTCCTTCCTCTCTTTGCTCTGTCTTCTGGTTGGCTTTGTCCTTTTCATTTGTGGTGGCAATAGTGCCCCCCCAGTTTGGCAACAGTGCCCCAACAGTTTGCTGGCTCAGCAGCCCCAGTGGAAAGAGAGGACCACTGTCCCAGCAGTTCCAGCCAAGTGCCAGACGAACCCTCCTTGGCCTGGCTTTGAGCCAGTCACTCAAGGGGGTACGTGGGGTCAGCCCCCTCCATACTATGTATAAGGAGTGATGAAATTCTGATTCCCCCCCAAAATACTCAGAATCTTGTTACCGTAAGGTAGGCTGGGCAGACGAGAACCCCTTTGACGTGTGTTGTAAGCAACATGGGGGCCAGGAGCTTACATGGCCTCGTTCCCAGCACATCGTAGGGGCTCAGTAAACATTTGAAGCTGAAGGGTGATCTTCCGGCCCGGTATTGGGGTCTGTGTCCTTAGATGTGACCTATAGTATCTGGCCCTGTACCTCTACACCCTCTTCTCTTAGGCCTCCTCATCTCCATCCCCCTGCCCCGGCCACACCCCCCTCCTCAGTGGGACTCAGACCTGCCAGGTACACTCCCACCTCAGGGCCTTCCAACACCGGGTCCCCTCTGTCTGAAGTGTTCCTCCTGCTGCACGGCTCCCTCCCTCTGCTCCTGAAAATCTGCTCAAATGCCACCTTCTCAGCAAGGACCTCCCTGACCATCCTGTGAAATTGCAACGCATCGCAGCACGGCCCACGTGACACACGTCCCTTGCTTTATTGTTTTCTGTAGTATTGATCACCTCCTGGCAAGACATACCGTTGGGCAGAATGTGCGCTGCCCAGCTCCAGGAGACACCACGTTCGTGGTGGCCTGCGGGACTGGTGCCCCTGGAGTTGTGCAGCGCACAACCTGTGCAGCCACACACAGCAGCTCTGCCGTCACATATGGTCCAAACCTCGTTCTCTTCATTTATCGGTGACTCTCATTTGCTGCTGTATCGCAGTGCCCAGAGCAGTGCCTGGCACACAGAAGACACTCGGTAAATATTTTTGAATGAGAGAATGAGTGAATGAATTCCTGTCCCCCTCTGCACCTTGACAGCTCAGTTGGGGTGTGGGGGGAGAGGAGGCCTGTGTCCTGATGGATGCCTGTGAGAACGTTCCCCTCGGGACCGGAGGGGGCCCCGTGCCGTGACTTCTTGCTCCTTCTCGGGCCCCTCGGGAGACACTGGGATCCAGCCAACAAGTTATGTCGCGTGCTCTGTTGCCATTCTAGAGGAAATCGATTTTGCTGCTCACAAGCAGACAGTTAGCATAGTGGTCTAGAGCAGGACTTGGAGAACGACTTCCACCCTGGGGGCCGAATCTGGCACACCACCTGCTTTCCCGGCACGCGGGCACACCCATTCGTTACACGCTGTTTACGGTACTTTCGCTGCAACAGCAGAGTTCAGGGTTGTGACAGAGACCACATGGGCCACAGAGCCGAGCATATTTGCTGTCTGATCCTTCATAGAGCGCTTCACCCATCTCGGTCCAGACTGCTCAGGTTCAAAGCCAGCTCCACTCCCTAGCCATGGGACCTCAGGCAAGTCACTTTGCCTCCCTGTGCCTCAGTTTCCACCTCCGTCACAGGGGTGTGATAGCAATAATACCTAGAGTCGGTAGGGGAGAATTAAATGAGCTAACACGTGTGAAGTGCTCGGAGCTGTGCCCGATACCCAGTAAACCGTCTTTGTAGACTAAATTAATAAATAGAATAATAAATAATAATAAAACGAATAAATGAATGTCTTTTAAAGAATTGCATCTTCAGAAGCATGTTGCCGGTTGTATAAGAATGTCCTCTCTGTGGAAGGTGTGCTGAAATGTCACGATTAGTATTACTACTGCTACTACGCAGACAGACCTGCAGCGCTGATGCGGGCGCGTTCGTGCTGGGCCAGCCCCGGAGGCACTCGCTGTGCGCCGGGCTCTGTCGGAGGCGCTTGGCGTGAACATCTGTAAACACGCCGGTCTCCATACCTTGAAGCACCCTCTGTCCTGAACAGTGACTCACCTGAAGGGGATTAGCTCACCTGGGTCCATCCGGAACTTTCCCAGTTTAAACGCTCCAAGTCCCAAGTCCCCCCCTCAGTTGTGGCACATCAGGAAGGTTGGGTCCCCTCCTCCATGTTAACAGCTCCATTTGTCTATTTAGTTATGGTTTTTTTGCCTTCAAATTTATACCCTAGGAAAATGCTTTAAAAGCTGCTAGACCCACCCCCACACCCGCTGAAAACATTTTTCAAAGGATTTAAAAATAAAAAATCTAAGAGGCCAAGTGGTTGCGTAAAACCCTCAAAGACAAACCAGTTTAGACATCTTTCTTTGTTCTCTTAAATTTGACCAGGATTTTATCATTTGTAGTCCGCTTGACTGTTTTGTGACTCCGTGATAACGGGGATTGACCTTATAGTTCTTTTGGTAAAATTCGTGTTAGTACAAATAGACCCGTTTGCTGAGCTAAGAAGATTTTTTTTTTTGCTATTTTCTCTTCTCCTGTGAAACTGCCAAAGAAACCAGGCTGTTGTTTTTTAACTTTGCTGTTCAAACATGTGAATCAGCCTGTTTTTTCTTTGCAACCATCATTTTCTTGTCTTCCTTGTTTAAAACAAGCTGATCTGTTTTCCAGGAGTTTCCAAGTAATTAAACCCAATTAAAACCATTAAATTCTCTCTTTTAATGACAACTTTATTATGAAAAGCTAACCACAAGGAGGAGATTTAACTGGCAGAGGCCTCCCTTGTGTGTTAATCCGTGCCTAACCTCTGGCTGACACTTCCAAGAGATAAACCCCACAGAATAGGGAGGCGGGTTTAACGAATAGCTTTAATTAATACTTTTCTTCCTTGTGGCAGAGTAATTATTTGTTCAGCTTGTAAACAGCTACTTGGCAGTGATTTTTTTAAAGGCCCAGTTGGCTTGCACGGTGTGATGGCTTTGACTGGTTTTGTGTGTTTGTGTGTTTTTCCTTGACGAGAGCGGGGGAGAGGTGTCCGTTCCAGAATAGGCGCAGAAGCGCATTGTCCTGAAGTCTGAGACGTCGGCGTCAGGGTAATCAACACAGAAGAAGCGAGGCGAATGCAGGTGGCAGGCTGCCTGTGCTGGCGACCCGTGTCTACAGCGGGCAGGTCTGCCCTTTGCAGCAAAAGCCTGCAGGCCCAGACAGGGTCCCCGCCGAGACACCAGCCCGGCTTGCGGCGGTCTGGGCGCTGAGACGTGGAGGGAAGGGCTGGGTTGGAAAGATGCCAGGCGGAACTCCAACCCTGGTAATCCCCTGACCTTGCCCCCAGCTGGCACCTGAGAAAGTGACAGCCAAGTGCAAGTGCTGGATGGGGGGGGCGGGGGGGCGGGGCGGGGGTCATTCCGTGAATAAGAATGACTAACCCACCAGCAGAGCTTTCCCATCGGAAGTGCCTTCCATAACCTGCCAGCTCACACTCTCTTCCCCGTCACTCCAGGAGGTAAATGCTGCAGTTACCCACATCAGACGGACGGCGTGGCACCTGCCCCACGTCCCAGTCCCCCTCCCAGCAAGGGCAGAGCCCAGGTTTGCAGACGGGGTCAGGCTGCAGCGGTGGTTCTGAACTACTGGGCTGCACTGCCCTTGGACACAGGAAAAGAGCACCTTCCACTCAGCTGGCTGAGAGCTTTGGACTTTTTCTTTTCTTTTTTAATTTATGTCATCACTTAGTCAGAAAGCTAGTTTCATGAAGAAAGGTTGCCCATTTTGTAAGTACAAAATTGACTGACACTGAGGACAGAGCCTTTTCAGTACTTTAAAACCATTTAGAGCAGCAGGTCCCCACTGAGGGTAATTTTGCCCCCTGGATGTACGCACCGGTGTCCAGCGACATTTTTGGTTGTCACAACGGGGCGAAGGGTGCTACTAGCATCTAGTGGGTAGAGGCCAGGGATGCTTGCTAAACACCCTGCAATCAACAGGACACTCCCCTCCCCCAACAAAGAAGGACCTGGCTCAAAATGTCAACAGTGCTGAGGCTGAAAAACCCTGATTCCCAGAACTTTTCATTCTAGAGACATTTTGCAAACACACAAAAGCAGTGTTAATGCACCCACCCATCAGGCCCCCTCAAGGACTGGGCCAAACGTCTTCTTGAAAAATAACCAAGTGAGTCATTGTCTCAGTGATGGTGAGTGTTAACCAGGCCACCAGAAGCTTTTCAGAAACATCTGAGGAGCTAAGAGCTGTCACCCAAACAGTAGCTATGGGTGAACTTGCTAGTGAGGGGCTGTTTGCAGACCACCCCGAGACGGCTACCTCTATTGATCTGTTCTGCAGGAGTCCTGTAGAAAAGCCTCATGAAGAGCAGGAAGCAGGTTAGCTAACTCATCATCCAACAAGCTCCCTGCTGAGAGACAAGTTCGGAAATCTCCGGGTGCCTCTCTGCAGCCACCAAGACTCTCCTCCCCTAGGAGCATGAGCAGGAAAGTCAGGCAGACAGGCGAGAGGGCTCCCCCCTGGGACCAGCTCTGCTCGGACACTGAGACTGGGCTTCGTACAAGCACTTCGGAGTGAGGACTGTGTGCTCCCCTGTCCTCATCATGAAGGTCTGACCATGGCATTCCCCCGAGACACCCCGGTGAGGATGACACCGATGGCACCGGGAACAAGACGGTACTCACAGACGTACGGAGCCGTTTTCTGGTTGGCTGGGTTTTGTCCCGAACTTCCTTCAGAAACATTGCATTTAACACCATTATTGCATCTAGAGAGGCTCTAAAGTTGGGTGCCAAGATGAGTCTCCCCACAACACACTCTGACAGTGATGACGACGTCCTAGAAAGTTGTGGACTACCAATCATTAAGGAGAAGGGCAGAGAGGGCCAGGAAGGGATTTGGAGCCCTCCGGGGCCAGCTAAAGGGATCTGATTTGTGACCTCAGGTGTCTGGTTCCCGCAGAGCCATTCCTGGCCTTGGGGTCCGGGAGACATGAGGGATTTGGTGGGGAACTTGGCTTTTCCATATCAAGCCCAGGAAATGACAGGCACAAATGCTGAGGCCATAAAGGGGGCCCCTTCCCCAGGCCCTGTGCCGTCCTCTGACCCTCTGAAGCCCGACAGGTGATAGGGAGGAAAGGCAGCCTGAGGCCTGAGAAGGGGCGGGCTGGTTCTGCCAGCTTTGCAATGCACTTTCATTCCGTGGAGTGTTCGTCTCATTAAAATTAGGTATCAACAATTTTAAATCGGGTTATTTACCAAAAAGAATTCTGACTGTAGTCTCCCTTAAGCTTCTTTTCCCTCTTAGTGGACCTTATTTGCTGTCGTCAGTTCCTGCGAAGACATGTTCAGTGAGTGAAATGATTAAGGTTTTGGTTTCTTCGGCACGTGGTCCTGGGTTTGAATCCCAGCTCTGCCCCTTATTAGCAGTGTGACCCTGGACACGTCTCTTCATCGCTTTGAGTCTTGATTTATCTATGGAATGTGGTCGTGTACATAAAACTCACACACACTCATATATTCATTTAGAAAGCACTTCACTGAGCATCTCCTGCGTGCCAGGTACAAGGAAGTGCTTGTCTTCTGGTTGAAGGAGAAACACCAGACATCCTAAGTATCTAAGATCCTTTCGGATCATGATAAATACTATCAAAAACTGTAACAAGGTCATGAGATGCAGATTGAGTGCAGGGTTGGCATTGAGGTTACTTTAGATGGAATGGTCAGATAAGGCCTTTCCGGTACTGAAAGTGGGATCTCAATGTCCCAAAGGAGCCTTGAAAGCACCTGGGGAACGGGAGTTCCAGGCAGAGGGACCAGCAAGTGCAAAGGCCCTGAGGCAGGAGCAAGTGTGGCGTGCCCAAGAAGCAGAGAGGTGCGCTGGCGTGAGGAAGGCAGCGGTGGCCGCTGAGGGACGCTGGATTTACTCAGAGGCCATGGGCAGTGAGTGGGTTTTAAATGAGGAGGGACAGCTCTGGTTTTGCTTTTAAAAGAGCCTCTGACTGCCATATGGACAGCCGTCACCAGCGGGAGGGGCGGCCGGCTGTCTCTGCACGGAGCCCGAACGCAGGGGTGCTTGTCTGTGCCTTCCTCACCCTCTCCGTCTCTGGGTGACGTGATGCAGGTAAAGGGCAGAGCAAGGGCACCAGCACACAGCAGGCACTCAGAAGCCAGGTGAGCGCTGGGAATTAACGTTATTATTTTGAGGAAATGTCTCTGCATCCCCAGCTTTGGCACAAGTCACAGAACTGAGGTTATCGGGACAAAGGGAAGTGTTGGAATGGACAGAGCGCATTTGTGAGTCGCAGTCACATGCTCCCAGGGCCCCCCGACCCGCAGCCAGAGAACAAATCGCCACAAAACAGAATGCGTGGAGACTGTTGACCTAAGGATATCCAAACCGGTGGAGAATTTTTATAAAAATTTATGTGAACTAAACAGAAAACATACCTGGAAGCAAGATCCCAACAGACTGAGAAAAATGCTTTCGGGCATTTGTTCCCAAGCAGTGGGCCGCGTACCCCGGGGGCACGTGCTGGCACGCAAAGGACAGTCAGTAAGGGCGAAAAAGCAAGCAAAGTGAAAAAAAAAACAAGACGTCACTGTGGAACAATAAATGGTAAGTTTGGGTCACTGTTAATGGAGACACTTCAAAATGAGATCACATCAGGAATGCTGGTGGGGGAGGGCGTGGCCCTGAGCCCCTCCCACACACACCCCTCCCCCACACCCCCTCCCCCACACCCCCTTCCCCCACACCCCCTCCCCCACACCGCTCTCCTACCAATCATCATGCAGTTTCAGAACTATCCGATTGCCACGTTTCTAGAACTTCCCCAAACATATAAAACGTAGTCAGAACGATCAGTTTATCGATTGACTCAGTAAAAGTGCATGGTCTTTAATCATGATTCTTTTCAAGTAGTGTTTTTATTTAAGGTTTAAATACTTGATCATCATTATCAATTTCTAATTGCACTACAAATATTACAAAATTAAATCTGTGGTTTGTACTTTCAGTGTAGTCATTTTTCTTTCCTAACGTATTACCTCATTTTCGCTATTTCACATTAAGATACAGGCACCGAACAAACCACAGATTTAAGCGTCAGTATTAAAGAACAGCTGTTTGAAAAACAAGGGCTGCGATTTACAGAAATGGGTTTATACGGGGCACACAGTGCAACGGTAGAGAACCACTGCTCTAGCGAACGCCTTTGGAATTAAGCAGGGAAGATCACGTGGGGGGTGGGGGCGCCAAGAGCCAGGCAAGGAGTGGATTTAAGGGGAGTTAACAAGATGTGCTCTCTCGAAGGTGGTTTCTCTTCTGAGGGGTCCGAAGGGGGCGTTTCAAAGGTGTGTTAACCTGGCCGCACAGACGCCATGGACAGGGAGAGAAACCTCGTACTAATAAGTTACGTGCCTGGGGCGTAGCCACCCACCCACCATGACCTGTCCTGTTAGGGGTCTACGGTGTGAGGTTATTCTCCATAGAACCCCCCCTTTTCATCCACAACACAGAGGGGTGGCAGTTGGCATCAGGATTTCAGTCACTGCTTCAGCTGCCAATTTCTCCTAAAGCAAATTTCTACTTTATCACACATCCCAAATCCCTTTTAAACAAACAAAACTCTTAAAATGCCCTTTACTTCTCTGAAATGAAAATCTAAATAATACAGCCCACCCACTCGCTAGACCTTTAAAAATGATTATAATATCCTAACTGTAATATAAAGGAAGGAAATGGGAGGACATTTACATTTTGAAAATATGTATTTTGATATATTAGTGCTCAGGCCATGACTGCAACAGAAGACGTAAGGAAGGATCCGGCACTCGTACCTACTTCTCATTTAAAAGGAGGCATTTAAGAGAAGTAAGAGAATCTGGAGCCATTTTTTTAGAAGCATAAAGGAAAATGGAGGAGCAGAGGCAGGAGTGGACTGTGAAATACAAACAAGTATGTTCAGTACATACTAAAGCATGCAAAAATACTTGGTATTATTTACATAACGAGTTAGATTCTAGACTCAGATCATTAGAAACAGGTTTTTTATAACACAGTGTTCAACAGGACATGTGAAAGTCACAGCTGGGACAGTTTTCATTATGTTCGACTGTGGTCCGGTGCAGTGTAGACGGGAACGTCCCTGACACCTCTGGTGCCTGTTGTCACCCCCCGGCGGTTAACTCGGGGCTGACACCTTTTCCAGGAGGGAGGAGCAGATCCTACAGGTTATGGGCTCAGTCTCACAAGACTGCCCCCACTTCAAATGCCAATCTCAGGTCCAGCTTGTTGCCTGTACTTCTGACCAACTGGCTATAAACTGGAGGTTCCCACCGCCCCCCTTGGGTTCGATGAATTTGCTCGAACAGCTCACAGAGAGAAACCTACTCGTACCAGCTTATCATAAAGGGTACAAATGACCAGCCAGATGTGGGAGTGCACAGGGCAGGGAGTGCAGGAGCCTCTGTCCCCTGAGACTGCGGTGCACCGCTCCCCCAGCCCGTGGATGTGTTTCACCCCTCAACTTCTCTGAACCCATCCTTTTGGGTTTTTCATTGAAGCTTTATTACAGAGGCATGATTGATTAAGTCAGTGGCCATTGGTGATTGAGGTCCTTCTCCAGCTCCTCCCCTCCCCAGGGGGCGGGGCTAAGAGTTCTAAGCACAAGTTGGTTTCCGTGGCAACCAACCCCCTTGCTTAGGGGCTTTCCAAAGTCACCTCATTAACATAAACTCCTGCGTGGTTGAAAGGGGCTGGTTATGAATAACAGAGATGTTCCTTGCCCCTTTATCACTCTTATCACTTAGGAAATTCCAAGGATTTTAGGAGCTTTGACTCAGAAGACCAAAATGTGTATTTCTTATAAATCACGGTATCATACACCCCCAAATGCCACAGCCCCACCCCCCCATTATTATAACAACAAAATATGCCCTCCCAAATTTCAAACCGCGAGGGCTCTCCAGAAAAAAAAGAAATCCAGCCATAACTGCCTCGAGTTTCCCGGTTACGTGGCTGGATACTTTCCAGACAGCCCTCGCACTCTCTAGGAGGAGGTGCCACTTCTGTTGAGAACTGTTGCCTTAAAATGTGGTAAGTACGATGCTCCCAAAACAGCAGCATTTTGTAATGTGGTTGCATGCCGTGGTAGGCAGACGAATGGCCTCCCCCCAAAGATGTCCCCATCTGAGTCCTCAAAATGCTGTGAATATCACCTTACATGGCAAAAGAAACATGTGATTAAGCGATCCCATTGTGATCACTAGGATCCATTATAGAGGGAGGGAGGCAGGCACAGTAGGAGATTCGAGGACAGAAGGTGGAGGTCGGAGTGGAGAGACCACACGCCAAGGCAGGGTGGCCTCCTGACGTAGCAGGATTGGGAAGCAGACCTCTAGGAATACAGTTTCAGCTGGGGGGCTGGCGAAGCTGGGCATGGTGGAGACCCCTGGTAGAAAACAACTGCTGTCATCTTAATGAACTCCGAGGAACTTCGGCGATCCACTTCTGAAACCTCCAAGACTCCTCGTGCTGCTTTCTTCACTCCTGTTTGTTTGACATCCGATCGACCTTGTTTTGAGAAAGACTTTCGTTTATATGTTCTTACCCTCTCCCCTCCATCCAGGAAATTCAGCCAACCGTCACAAGATAACGTTACAACCCACACAGAGTGGTCCACAGGGTGAAGGTCCTCCCCATCCTCCTCTAATTAAGCAAGAATGTAATTAGGTTACAGAGCCGCAAGCAGGTCCCAGCGCCTGCCTCGGGGAGGGGGCAGGGCTGAGGGCCTCCTGAGTGAATGCCCAGCTCGCCACCCTCAAACCGAACCCTGAGAAATCCGCAGACGGTGAGAGCAGTGCCTTAATCTGATTTGTACCACCACCCACATACTGTCCACCCAGCCCAACCCCACCAGCCCCAGCGGGGTCCGTGGATGAACCAGTTACAGTTGGAAGCCTGTTTTGGAAAAAGTTCCCCTTTCTCGGTTCTCCATTCTGATTTAACTCGATCATCTCTTAAAAGCAAAAACGTTTCTGCTCGTTTAGGAAATTAACCACCGATATATGTATTTTTTCTCTCCAAAGAGTAACGATCTATGAAAGTACCACCCCATGGTGGGTGTCCCTGCTGGGCTCTCGGCTTACGGAGGAGAGGAAGTGGGTTGGGGGGTTGTGACAGTGACCAGCTTGCGGAACGCCCGCTGCATGTCAGGCTGGGTGCTTACACACGCGCCATCGCATTGAGTCCTCGCTGCCACGTACCGTGGTAGAGGGAGCAGAGGGGACTTGAATAAATCAGTGACCTTTTATTAGCTGCGGAACGTGCGTGAGGGGTTCCAGATTTTAGGCTTTATTCGGCTGGGTGCTAGGGCAGGGGGTGGGGGGTCCTCCACCGTCAGCCGCACGGGGTGGCCGACGCCCGTGGCCAGGTCGGTGCGTTTGTGGAGTCGGTCAGGGACTCGCTCAGCAGGCAGCTCGCGGTGAGCCCCGGGGCTTTGTCCTGCCCTTCCTCCAGATGTATTTCACATTAATTAATGCCGAGGCTCAACCACAATTTTCCCCTTAGGTTCTCAGTTGTTGGAACCCTGGAAAAACATTTTCTACGTGGTAAAGTGGTCTGGCCCAGGCTAACCACGCTCGGTTACTTCACTCCTGGGACAGTTGTGCTTTCCTTGGGCTAGCCAGACTTTTCCATGTCTATACAACTAGTTTTGATCAAGTTCCTTGAAAAGAGGTCCCACCCATGCAGTTCGAAGCCATCTAATAAGCAACATACAAGCAGATGTGCGGAAAACCGGGAGCAACGAGCGTGCCGGAGGGGCTCCCCTCAGCACACCCACCTGTCCCTGTTGTTCTGAGGGTACAATGACTGTCTGAATCCCTTCCCTTTTAAAAACATTTAGGCTATTCTAGATAACACTAAAATGCACTTTGATCCTCACCTCTAATTCCGGTCCCCGCCTCTGTCCCTGCCTGCCCGAGGTAATTTCTGTCCCGAACCTGGGTAGATCCTTTCAGACATTCCTAAGCCCCTAAGTGCCCTGCAAAGTCCGCGTTCTCCGCGGACGACGCTCGGAAGTCACGCTGACTCGGACATGCTGGCTCGGGTGCCCATGTTGACGCGTGGAAGTCAGGTTCGCTCGTTCAGTCGACTTTCGTTTTCCGTTGTGGAACGTAACTATGACACTATTTCTCTACGGTCCCTGGGCTGGACAGCCAGGTCGCTTCCAGTGTTTTACCACTTACACACCACGTGTCCCCGTGCTGGCGTGGTGGGTTTCTGGGATGAGAGGCGGAGTTATGAGAATGCTCCCTTTTATTTTCAGTTTGGTTTTTCTTCACCTAAGAAATACGTGCACATCGTTAAAACGCATGCAATCCTCCACGGGGAAGTAGGAGGACAAAGGGCAGTCCCCGGGGACCCCCACCACCCTGGCTGTCTGCGCAGAGGTGACAACTACTGATGCTTTTGGTACTCACCTCCGAATGTCCAAGTCCCCTGTGTATTTTACTGCTTCTTGATTTTTTCTTTTTCTTTCTTTCTTTTGCTGTTTTAGGCACTGTCTCTGGCTTCCCAAACTAGAGGAATTCAGCTCTCTTCTCTCATCCCTGCCCCATCACGCACGCACACAAGCTCCCTGCCAGTGTCAGTCAGTCCCCGTTTCCGTGTCATCAGTGCAAAGCAGTTGCCTTCTTATTACTGTGCACGTACTGTTCACAGAGGAGCCTTTTGTGTGTGTGTGTGGCTTTTTTGGGGTTGTTTGTTTATTTGTTTGTTTGTACATGGGTAGCTCCCTGGCCGGGAATCGAACCCAGGCCACAGCGTTGACAGCACCAGCGCCGAAGCCTTAAGCCACTACACCATCAGGGAACTCCGAGGAGCCGTTTTGCAGGCCGTCATTACTCTTCCTGTGTCATGTGCCATCCTGGAAGATGGCATTTTTCTAAGTAAACCCTTTCAGGGGACGAGTCTGGGTGGCAGCTCCTTGGTTCTAGTCCAGTCCACTGAGGGCGAGTCGTCGGTGGTTCGGTGTACACTCCGCCCCACCAAGGAGGGACGTGCCGTCGCGCGGAGGTACAACGGTTTGGGTATGAGTGATGTGTGGAAACACCCCAGGTCACACGATGATTCCCTCCTGGGCCCCTAAATGTTTTCCTCATTTTCTCTTCCTTGTTCTCGCACCCTCTAGCCAGGAGCTGGAGCACTAAGCTCCGCCCTGATGTGTTTTCACCCGACGGCCGAGTCGTGACCAGGGACCTGGTCACGACTCCTCACCGTTGTATGCACGCAGCTGACATCACCAGAGATATTTTTTCTCCCTTTTTTTTTTAAGGGTCAAGAAGGGTTGATGTCGTTAATTATTTGTTTTTATAATAGAGAATTCAAACAGGAAGGGACATGTGGAGAATGACAGCACAAGGCCCCTTTGCTCCTCAGCCAGCCCGGCCACTTCATGGCCTCCTCAGAAGCAGGGCTGGCTGCTCCAGAACCAGACTTCTTGGGTTCAAGTTCCAGCACCCACTAGCTATGTGGCCCTGAGCAAGTTACTTAACCTCCGCGAGCCTCAGTTTTCTCATCTGTAAAACAGGAAAATAACGGTGCTCACCTCAGAGCTTCGTGTGGATTAAACGTTGATACTTATAAAGCACAGAGAAAGCACGTGATAGAAATTAACCAGGAATAGCACTCAGGGTTGTTTATCCTTTTAGACCAGTGGTTCTCAACCTTGACTGCACATTGAAATCACATGGAGGAGATTTAAACATCCCTGATGCCTGGACCCCACCCTCAGCAACTCTGATTTTACTAGCCTGGAGTGCAACCTGAGCCTCCGGACTTTTAAATGCTCCTCGTGTCATTACAGTGCAGCCAGGGTTGAGAACCCTAATGCTACCTGTTTCCCATATGTATCAGTTAGAATAGGTAAAGTTATGCTGCAGTAACAAACATCCCCCAAATCTCACTGACTTCTCATTTATGATATATGTCCATTGTGGCCTATTGCACACCATCTTCACTCTGACAAGGTGCAGCCTTTATCCGGAACGCTTAGTCTTCTGAAGTGAGAACAGAAAGACCATGGGTCTACCGTGCACTGACTCTTAATGCTTCTCACCGGAAGTGAAACATAACTTCTGCTCATATATTATTGCCCAAAGCAAGGCACATGGTTGCACCTGAGTTCAATGTGGGGAAGGGGGTTCTATATCAGGGGCCAGCAGACTGGGAATGGCCGGATAGCAATATCTTAGACTTTGTGAGACATACGGTCTCTGTCACCACTGTTCACCTCTGCCTTCAAAGCACAAAGCAGTCATGGACAATACACTGTCGAGAAATATAAAAATCATCCTTAGCTCATGAGCCATACAAAACCAGGCGGCAGGCCGTATGTGGCCCAGAGGCCATAGTTTGTCAGTCCCTGATACCTATCTCCCTTCAGAGAGAAGCTCTTCCGGAAGGAATCCCAAATGTGAAGAGTAGTGCAGCCCCCCACAGCCCGTGTAGGGAGGGAGAGCAAGAATGGACCCTTACATCACAGAGTGGTGTTTCCCATGTCACAAGGAGCTGCTTTTGTTACTCAGTACTGCATTTCTTGGTGACAGTCTCACGTCTGTAGCTATAGCATGACTTCATTTTTTTAATGGCTGCCTTGTTTTCCCTCGTGTAGATGCACCATATTGGGTTTTATTTGTGGGACTGTTTTTATAATTAACCCTCTTGTTAGATACGAGTGACATTTAATGTATCAGGAGGAAGGAGATGGTTGTAGAGGGAGAACCAGTGTCCCAGCTCTCTTGTGTGGATACATAAACACACGTCTCCAAGAGGCCCTCGTCATTGCAGCCATTTCTGGTCCTTGCAACACTGACCACACTTGCGATTCCAGCAGCAAGGGGGGGGGGGGAGGCGGCAGATTGAAATACCAAAGAAGATAAATGAAAAGGGATGCAAAACTAGGAGCGAAATCTCAGAAGCTGCACGCACCATCACCCTGGCCCCACACGTGTGAGGCCATGTGCGAGCCGTGGGGACGAGAGGCGGGACGGGAGGGAGAGGGAGGCTGAGGTGACAACAGCTCGCCCACATGCACTGTCCCCGTCTTCCTCCCAACAGGACACCACGACGTCCGTGCGCATCGGCCTGATGATGGAAGAAATGATCTTCAACCTTGCCGACACACATCTGTTCTTCAATGACCTAGAGGTTCGGAATTGCTCATTTCATTGCCCATTTGCCGTATTTAACCACCTGCTTCTGGTTTGGGGGGAGAGACGCTTTTCCTCTTCCTTGCCTTTTCCCTGTTGCTGGCAGCCCCCAAGAAAGCCCAAAACTGTGGCCAATGACAGTTTATTGAAAACACACTCGACCGGCTCCTGTCCGCAGCCTCCCTGGGCAGCTAACGGGCCTTCTCTCTGCTCTCGCGGCGATGTCCACTGGCAGCTGTACTAATCCAATAAAGGCTGCCCGGTTTCTTCCTCCTGCAATTTGCTATGTAAGACGTTGATTAAGGCAAATTAGTGCAGATCCTCCCGGGTCAGTAATAATTAGCAGCGGGCCAGGAAAGGAGCTTTTAAAAACAAGTTACGTTCCCCTGAAAACACGTTTTACAGAGAGACAGAGCAAGTGAAGGGACCACCCTTATTTCAAGTAGCTGCTCTTGTGCCCCTAAGCAAGCCGCAAGGGAGACAGGAAATGGGGGGAGGAGCTTCAGAGGTACAAGTTGATTCATTTGTTTATACGCAGCTCATGTCCAAAAGATTTGGGAATAATTTCAAATGGAACGCATAGTTGAAGTAAAACTATTAAAGCAAAGACAAAGGAATAGAAGGCTACGTAATGAAGAAGGGTAAAGCATTGTACCCAAAAATAGTTAGCTCAGGCTAACTACTGCAGTTAAGTTCAGAATTCATCTCTGAGCTTCCTGGTAGCCAAAGCAAAGAGGGAAATGCAATGGACGGCTTACGTCTAATGAAAGAGCAAGCAGCTCTCTCCAAGGCGAAGAAGGGCTTTGTTCTTTTCTTGACTAATGAGAGGAGTGATGTGGGAATCTTCTGATCTTGCAAATTATGTTGATTTAACAGATTGAAAAACAAAAGCAACCTAGAATCCACTATATGTAAAAGAACCATTCTAGTTATCCCGGTAGGAATTGTTTTCCCCCGGACTCTGGGAAATCCCTGGGGACTAACCCAGGAGGTAGAACTGTGACGACTGTGAATTCCAAATGTGCCCTGACAAGCCCAGAGCATTGTTCATGCTCGTTGTCAGGAGAGGCTATAGGTTTCCTTTCTGGTCTGCCGTCCGAGCGTCTTAGACGGGACACTCTCACTGAAAGCCCCAGTCTGGCGTGCGGTCCCGTCTAGGCAAGTCTTTGGGCCTCAGTCCTCCCATCCATGAAAAGAAATCGTTCTGGGCCCCACATCTGTTTTAGAGATAGGATCGAGGTAGAAACTTTTGTGGAAGAATGAGAGCTTTGGAGTCCCTCGTGTCTTGGGGCGGCGGGGCGGGGGCAGAGAGAAAGAGGAGGGAAGATAATTTACGAGTAAAATAAAACAAAATTAACATGGGAGTTGAATTCAGCAAGTATTTGTGGAACCTAATACAGTAAAGACTCATCCGATTGCAAATGACAAAACCCAACTCGCTGTAGCAAAAATTGGAAATTACTGGCTCTTGTCACTGAAAACTCCAGGGTAGATTTAGCTTTTCCCTGTCTCCTCCTTAGAACGTCAGCTGCATGAGAGTGGGGACCACATCTGCCTGATTCACCCTAAATCCCCCCGGGTCCTGGTAGTAAACAACCAAACAAATCCATAAATAAGGAAGTTTGTGACAGTGGGAAGGGTGTAAATAAATAAATACATAAAACGAGATGTGGTGGTGGGTGGTGGGTAAGGAGAATATGATGGGGGTGGGGTCAGCATTCTCAAGGGGGATCAGAGAAGGCCTCCTGAGGGGGTGACACTTGAGCCAAGGCCTGAATGATGACAGGAGCCAGCCAGGTGGGAATTGGGGGCGGTGGGATCAGCATGTGCAAAGGCCCTGAGAGGAGAACAGGTGTGAAGGAATCCGGGGTCTGAGAGGCCACGGTTCAGCAGCGAGTGAGCGAGGGCACAGGGCGGCTGGGAGGGCTGAGCCGGGACGGGGAGGCGTGGGCCGGGCACGGTCGCAGACACCGGCGTTTATTGTACGTGCAGCAGACGGCCGTGGGGCCAGAGAACATGAAACAGGAAACGCCACCTTGCCCGGTTTATGTTTTAGAAAGATGACTCTGTCTGCTGCGTGGAGAATGGGCGATCGGAGGGGAGCGGGGGAGACGGGGAGATCTGCCAAGAGATCAGTGCAGTCGTCCAAGCAGACGGAAAACGGGCCGCACTGAGGGGGGAAAGATGGGGGCTTCGGGGTGGAGGAAAAGCCCAGAGGACCTGCTAAGGGGTTGGACGTGCGGATGAGGAGAGAGGGGGCTGAAGGGGACTCCTGGGCTTGGTCTGCGATGGGCAAAGCAGGAGCGATGTGGAAAGGTCGCGAGGGAAACCCACCCTGCTGTCGTGGGCACGCGGAGCGGGAGTGGGCTGACCGTATGGGCCGTTTGAAACTTAGAGGTCCCATCTCCACAAACAACCATCCTGGGGATTAGGGCTTCAGCATATAACTTGGGGGGCGGTGGGTAGGGGCACAATCAGTCCATAACATCCATTTTACAAGTGAATTGACGGAGGCACAGAGAGGTTAAGTGAACAGCCCGAAGTCACACAGTCGGCAGTGGTATTCAGATCCAAGCAGCCTGGCTCCCGAGTCCCTGCCTTCCTCCACGCGCTGTGCCGCCTCTCCCAGGAAGAATGAGTGCCTTCGGGCTTGGGAAAGAAGATTCCCAGCAAGAACTCCAGCTCATACAGTACTGCAGACGGTGGGCTCAGAGGAAAGCATCGGGCAGGGCTGGTCGGAGTCGCTGGGAAGCCGGAAGAAGGGAGTTCCTCAGAGGAACCCAGATGAACCGAAAGGTTTTCGGCAGAAGGTACCTCTGGCCCGATCTGTGAGTGGCCAGGCAGGTGGGTCGGCTGGCAGGGCAGCGTTTCAACGTGCTGCCCGAGCTTTGGGAAGGATCTTTCTGGAGGGACTCAGAAGCGGCTGGGATCTGGGCAGGCCATGGCTGCGTGCCTGACACGTGGGCCGGATTGCTAAACGCCTGATTTACGGTTCTGCAGGAGCTATCAGGGAGAATAATATTTCACCGTGTCAGCGTTGAGCTGCTCTCCAAGGCGTCCTGCCCGACTGGCCATTACCGCCCAGCGGCCCACGGCCTCTTTAGTGCCTCTTCAGATCAGTTAAATATTTACACAACACAAGAAAGATGGCCTGGGTTTCCCTCCCAGGGAGCAGGCCCCTCTCTGGCTGGCCCCGCGGCAGCATTAGCAATCTCACCGAAAAATATACTCGCCTCAGAGAAGGTGGAGTGGCCCGGGAGTCCATCGGGGCTCTGATGAGGGCCATGCTTCCAAAGCAAATGGGTCAACAATTTCCTTTCTGCATTTGTGTCTCCAGGCACCCAACGACGAAAATTAATGGGATCGGACCACAGTAGGGCAGGTTGCGGAAATGCTTGATCAGAAGGGGTTTTTTTAATTTTTGTTTTTTTTTTTTTTTTGTGGTTCCCTGGCTGGGAATCGCACCCAGTCCATGGCGTTGAGAGCACCAAAGCCTAGCCACTACACCACCAGGGAACCACCCAGAAGGGGTTTAGATAGATGTTTTAGGTGGAGCTTACTGTTCAGAAACGAGCAACCATGAAAATACTAAAGAGTCAAAACCTGTGAGATGCAGGTAAAGGATGATCCAGACAGACACGGGCAGCCTTCAGTTACATTTGTCGGGACAGCTGACAAGGATTGGTCATTGAAAAGACCGTGAAGGTAGAGAAGCCATTAACAAGCACGACCAAGAAAAAAGACAGGGAGAGAAAGAAGGGAAAAAAGAGATCGATAAACAATATCTAGGAGGAAAGGGTGGGCATTACGACAGATTTGGGGGAAATTCTTTTTTTTAATCATGAAAATACCATATACAGTATTTTCCCAGTGAATTTGAAAACCTAGACGAAGCAGACAGGTTTCAGGAAGATATAAATTACCGGAATGAACCCAAGGGGAAATTTAAAAATAAATAAACCAGTGACCGTGAGAAATTGAAGTGGAAGTTTAGGGTGGACTCCCCAAAAAAGGCACCAGGTCCAGCTAGTTTTCCACAGGAATTCCATCGCACATCGAAGGAAAGGGTACGTTCCATCCCGCCCAAGTCACAGCAAAGAAAATGGGGGGCTATTCTCCCGAGCACTTTATGAGACCGGTGTCACCCTGAAACTAAATCTGGTCTTGGAGCACGTGACAAACAGATAAATCACTGTCATCGCCTCTGAAAGCTGGAATGCTCCTGCAGTCCCTCCGATACCTTCACTGGTACCCGAGTTCCCCTTGGGCCCTGCTTGAGCTTCCCTGTCAGACCCCTGGTGAAAGGTGCGTCTGGACTTTAACTGATACCATTTAGTAGACCTGCCCATATGCCTTGTAGCATACCTGCAAGAGGATGCAGTCACCATGTTTCATAATTTAAAACGAAAAATGAAAAACAAAAAACTGGAGGCCTTGTTCTGTCGCGAGAGAGGGCCCAGGAGCAGTGACACTCCTGCAGCAACAACCACGCCCACCAGCCAGATTTTGGTTTCTAATACCATTTTCCAGTAAAGGGGACCAGGGCTCCTTGAAGAAATGGCTGATGCTAACGCCGGGGCAGGGAAGACACACGATAAGCATGGAGCACCTTAGGAGGAAGTGCTCAAAGAACTCCAAAGTGACGGGGGATGTCAAAGGGACACAGGGAGAGTCCCTACTTGCCAAAGCTGGAACCATTTAGGTACTAAAACAAATCACACAACATTGGGTTCTAACCCCAGATAGAAAGTAAGTACCCATGAGCCCATTCTGACACAGGGAAATAAGTAAGTGGGAAGAACAGACATAACCTCCCATACGGAAAATTGTCAAACAAGTTTATGGAGCTACTCCGCCCTGAACTGTGAGCTGTACCTAGTGACTCCCTTCCAAAAAGCATAACCTGGAAAGGTGGGGAGAGTAACCGAACAATGGAGAAGCCCGACGAACGCGACCTGGGCCAGGTGGTCAGGGTCAGCATCAGCAGGGACACGTCATGTTGGCAGTGTGTGGTGAGAGTGGCCCTCCACCCCTGTGACCTTCCTGCCCAAGACCCATAGCCCCAGTCTAACCACGAGGAAAACATCAGACAGATCCCAGGTGGGGCACATGCTACAGAATGCCTGAGGAATTCGCCTGTAAACTGTTGTCAGACCAAGGCAAGTCAGAGAGAAGGTCCAAGAGGGCGGAATAGAGTAAAAAAAAGAACCAAAAGCCCCCAGACACGCAGATAATCACGTCAGATGACGTAAGGCGGAAAATCGGAAAAGAAAATCCTATTTACAAAAGCAACCAAAAGTTACCGTTTCTAGGAATAAACTTAAGAAAAACAAAACAAGGAAAGCCTGAGAAATCCTCACACCTAAAGAGACGAGGGGACAAAATGTAAAGTGACACCCTGGATGGGGTCCCAGGAGAGAAAAAAGGACATCAGTGGAAAGTCTAAGGACCTCTGAATAAAGAATTGACCACAGTTAGTAGTAATATAGTGACATTTATTTATTAGTTGTGACAAATGTACCATACACATATAAGATGCTAACAGCCATCGTCAACACAACATTGTCATGTTACAGGGCTGGGTACTTTCTGGACAGCCCTCATATGGAGACTCTCTATACTGTATTCCCAGCTTTTCTCCAAATCTAAAACTATTCTAAAATGGAGTGTATTTTTAAAACACACTTATTCAAAGCAGTAAGCAAGTTGCCCAAGGTCACACACCTAGAAAAGGGCCGGGCTGGGACTGGAACCCAGGGCGGGGCACCTGAAGGCCACCCGCACCACCCAGGACCCGTCCGGCAGGAGCCGCACGGCGCGCTGACACGTGCGGAGCGCGGGCGGGGACCACGGTCTCCAGGTTGCTTCCGGGTGGCCTCATCGGCAGGGCAGAGCCGACCCTCCCGGAGCCTCTGTCGATGGTGAAGGCGATTCAGTGTGGCCGTTCCTGTCCCAGGAGTCGTGCAGAAGTCAAAGCAGCAATAATGGCGATGGCTGCCCAGACGCTTAGGTGGTGTTCACGGTGCTTTACCGGTGCGATTCGTTGCATCCTCACGACACCGTCTGTGGCAGGCGCCGTCCACAGCTCAGTTACAGTCCCCAGTCTTGCTTTTGTCACACCACAGGATGTCGTGGAAAGAATCCGCGTGCTCACACAGAATTCCACCTCGCTGCCGGGCAGGCTCCCACAGAACCGATGGGGAAACCGTATTTCATTTAGCCGTGATCCAACGGAGGGAACGTGAGGGGTTCCCCGGTTTCTCCCTGGGACGACGGACATCCTTCAGGACGGTCCCTGCGGGTGTCTCTCGGGGTCGGAAAGTGCGATTCCTTGAGGCCAGGATTGCGCGGGGGCCTCAGCCGCGCTGCGCCTCGCCCAGGTGGCGGCTGGGGGATCCCTTCCTCCGGCTTTGCCATCCGGTCCCGCTCAGACCCCCGGCTTCGTCACGCTTGGACCCACGGAGGCCAGAAGCACCCCGGGCCATGAACAGCCAGCCCCCTGTGCTTTTAGGGGCTCGCCCCCTGCCCCATGCCGCCGAATTGGGAGGCCCAGGATCCGCGCCGCCGGGAGCGCAGGGCCGTCCTTGTCGTCCTCGTCGCCCGGGTCCCCTGGTTGCCGGCTCAGCGGGTAACCCAATCCAGGTCAGCTGGTACGGTATGAGGTAGTGTCTCGCTGAGCGTCATGGTATTTTATTAAGTCCGAAATGCGATCGCTACTGTTGTCACACTTTAGCACCCCCAACAATTCCCTTCCAAATGAGAAAACCAGAGCCTCCCCACATGCCTTTCCCCTGACATCAGGGAAAGAACAAGGAACCCTGCCCAAGGGCCTGAGCCTGCGTGACCCCCCAGAGCAGCTTCTGAGCTGGAAGGAAGGACTGGAGGGTAGACGGAGGTGTTTTTCCAATTTCACACAAAGCAATGGACTGGGGGGCCTGGTGGGGGGATCTGCTATTAATTTTGTTTTCTCTGTGCCTGGGTCTGTAAAGTCTGCGTTGGCTTTTAAATAGTTTTCATCAGCACGTCAGGAATGTTGTCTCTGGGATCCTTCCCTCTCTGTGAGGTGACTGTGGATCAGAGGTCTCAAGCTCGGGTGCCCGCGGGGGCCAGGTGACCAGGTGGCATAAAGTGAAGAAAACCCAGTCGACATGATGGGGACCTGGAAATGGATGTCCAGGCAGTTGATGGCCAGGATACGCAGCAGTGGCCCCTCACTGCCAGGGCCCGTGAATTCTCACAGTAGCTGAAACTCCGGAGGGGGAGCCCCTGTGTTTGCACGCCGCCTGCTGTTGCAAGAAAACCCGTTAAGCACCGTGAGGACACACGAGCTCTGTCTCCAGGCCCGCCCGCACGCCCTTCCCTACCCGACTGCCAACGCAGAGGAGCAGCCGTCAGCCGCCCCTTTATCGTCCGGGGGGCACTGCGTAGTATGCTGTCCGTGGGGACGGAAATGCACTCCCCACCGTCCCGTAGCCGCTGCAGGGAGCCACTGCACACCTGAACTCGAACTCAGGAACTGAGTTTTTCATTGTAATTGTCATTAACTTAAATATAACTGCAGATAACCACATGTGGCTAATTGCTATGATATTAGACAGCATGGCTATAGATATTAAAACTTGGGGTATACCATCAAGCTCCACTACTTCAGGAGAGGACATTCCCTTTTGGGGAGCAGGGAAGAAATGATGCCTGAGACCACCAAGCATCAGTTAGAATCCTGGGTCCACGGAAAGGAAGGAAATACAGAACAATGAGAAGAAAAGATTCAGGTGTGAGCCGGATAGCTGCTGGCTCAAGAGTGGTTTGCTCATTGTCCCCGGGTTCTTTCTAACACCCTCCAAAGAGTTTCTCCACTTGGCATCGCTGTGATCTTAGCCATCAGCTCCAACTCACCTACCCGTGGCTGACCCCTAGGGAGTCACTTGCTGGGACTTCCCTGCTGCCAATGCCATCAAGCCTATCAGAGCACGCCACTGCCCATGGTCAGGCACTGTCCTGGGCCCACAGACGTGCCAGGTCCAGTACAGAGGGACGACAGCAGCTCCTGGACTCAGTCATACTTTGTCACTGTCACAGAGCTGTGGGCCAGAGTGTGCCAAGGACTCTAGAAACAAACTTCACCTTCCAGCAAACCCCTTTCCCATCCAGAGCCCCTCCAGGGGCCAGAGGAGGACCGGTGGCCACACCACGCCAGCTGCTGCTCTCCCTTCTCCCAGATCCCAGCCTGCTCCCAATGCCACTGTCCCCAAGCCCACCATATCCCCATGTCTTTAGAACAACCACCTTACCTCTGCTTATTTTTTTAAAAAACGAATGAGAGAAGGGGTTTCCCATCACCTCCCTGTCTAAGCACCCTGTTCTCAAAGATAGATTCGAGCCCGTTTTCTTATGTAGAAAGAGAGTTCCTCAAAATGGTGAGAACACCCAGGCGGTCAGATTCGGGAGCCTGAGCTCTAACAGTACCCCGGGGCTGGCTCAGCGCGCTCACAGCCTTTGCCGAATCCGCGGCTCACCCAAACGCACTTCCCGGTGGAGGTGGAGTGGACAGGATTGTGGGCATTGCCTGTAGCCTCCGTGGGGGGCGTTGCGTCTCTCTGTAACTCCAGTTGCGAAGTGACAGAAATCCAACTCCACTCGCTCCAACTGAGAAGTCCGGGTATCAGTTTCCTGTGGCTGCTGTAACAGATTACCAAACACGTAGGGCTTCAAACAACACAACTGTCTTCTCCTACAGCTCTGGGGGCCAGCACTGTCAGTCCATGGGGCTGCAGGTGTGGGCAGGGCTGGCTTCTTCCGGAGGCTCTGGGCTGAAATCTGTTCTTCGCCTTTTGGGCTTCTACCTGTATTTCTTGGCTTGCAGCCTCTTCCTGCGTCTTCAAAGAACCTGTCTCCCATCCCCTTCTCCTCTCTGTCATAACATATCCCTCTGCCTCTTACTTGCAGGACCTTGTGATTACACTTAAGGCCCATCTAAGAATCCCGGATAATCTCTCCACCTCAGTATCTTTAACGTAATCACATCTGCGAAGCCTTCTTTTCCCATATAAGTTTCTGGAAATTAGGACATGGACATTTTGGGGAGGCCAGTATTCATCTGACCAGTCGTGGTGGCCTAGTTTCTGTTGTGGCTGGACCCATGTGACCAGGGCCTCAACCCTCTCCACAGCTCAGACTGGCTTTCCTCCAGCAGCTGAGGGCTTAACCCCGCCCTCAGCAGCCCCTGTGAAAGGCCAGAGCCTCTTTCCCAGAAGTCCCAGCCAGAGTCCCAGGGCTGGTTCCCATTGGTCCAGCTAAGACCACATGCTCATCTCTGAAGCAGTCATTTTAACCGGAAGGATGGTGCATCTTTCTGATTGGTTGAGGTTGGGTCATGTGCTCACTTTCATCGTTCCCTTCTCTGTGATCTTCCTGCACAGTTAGTTGATAAGGTGTTTCCCTAAAGGGAATCAGGAGACTTATGGGTGGTGGAAAGCAGCATGTCATTGGAGTCCATTGAATGGCAAGCCCCTAGGCTGGTGCCTGGCACATAGTAAGTGCTCAATAAACGATGATCACAGACCGTGGTACAGGGGGACTTGGAAAGCAGATAAGTCCAGGAGCTAATACTTGAAGAAAACAAGGTTCACTAAGCAAGTGAAGGTAGATGAACATTCCAGGCAGAGGAAGCACCTTAATGGGGCCCAGGTTTCCGCAGTACATCCTGGCCTACCTGGGGGCAGAGGGGGACGGTCCTCCCGATGCGATATTTACCACAGCTCCTTTTACTTGCACAGCTGTCCAGGTTTGCATGATAAATTATATGGTCCCTCTCCCCTCCCCCCAAAGCCAACCTGCTCATTCATAAGAAAATCAAAGAAAGGCAAAAGAGGGATACTTCATCCAAGGTCACCTGATGGTTAACGGCAAAGCTCAGGACTCCGCCTCCGAGTCGAGTGTCCATCCGTCGGTTTATGAAACCAGCTCAATCAGCTCCTAAAGCCGGCATCAGATTCACCAGTCACGTTTCTCTCTTTCTCTCCTTGCCGAATTCTCCATAGGATTGTGACCAGATCCACGTCGACGACGTCTCATCTGATGACAATGGCCAAGATTTAAGGTAGGAGCTGGGGGCGGAGGGGGCGGGGTCAAATGTGTCCCTTCGGATTGGTTGTCAAACTCTCACTAAGAAGCAGAGAAGAGGGCCCGCCTCCTGCCGCGACGGGGAGCCCCGAAACCACGCCCCCCACCTGTATCTCCTCCAATCACTGGGGCTGAGATTTGCACAAGTTCTCTGCGGCGACTCTGCTCTGTTTTTTTCCTGCTGATTAAAGTAATATATGACATATTATTAAAATTTCGGGGGGATCCCCGGTGGTGTAGTGGTTAGGCTTCGGCACTCTCAACGTTGCAGCCTGGGTTCGATTCCCAGCCAGGGAATCACCCCCCCGACCCCCGCCAAAAAAAAAAAAAAAATGTCAGCCATTCCCAACCTCGCCTCCCAGAATCACCACCACGAGTTGATATACTCGTACATCCTTCAAAGGTTTGATTGCGTTCATCAGCATACATTATATTATTTAACATAAAAGTCAATACGGTCAGTACTCAAAAAATATTATTTCTTGAATGAGTAAGTGGTGTGTCCAGGTCCTAGGGGAAAACACTCTTATGACATGGATTCTAGAAATCAGGTACCCAACCCCTCAAAACCAGACAGCTTCCAGAGGAATGTCACTGGAATGTTCCAGACCTGCCGCTGGGGAAACACGAGACCATACTTAATCTGTGCTTATCCCAAATGGTCACAGTTCAACACCTCTGGGCCCATCACAAATATCACGAGACCACTCCACGTTTTGCTTATGGGGCCAGTCGTAACCACTTAGCGATTGCTTCCTAGGTGTGTCTTCTAGCCTGGAGAAAGACATCAGACTCTGCTACTGGGCCCTGCAAGGCTTTGCAAAGCCCCGGACAGTGAGGCGTGGTGGGGGCAGGCGCCTGCCTCCTTTGCTGTAGCCATTCCGCAAAGCCTGTGCGGTCAGGGCCGGCAGCGCTTGGCCCCAGTGCCAGCCCGGAGTGCTCGTGTGATGCAGTGAGTACACCCCAGATGGAGGTTCCCGGCGTCCTTCCCATGAAGGCATCACTGGGAACCCCCCGCCGTTTTTATAAAGAAGTAGCTATCCGGGCCGGCATTTAAATAAGGCTGACCAGACATCCCATTTGAAAGGAGACGGTACCCTTGTTTTCTGTCCCGTTTCAAAGGGACGTCTGGTCAGCCTGCCCACGAGTCTGTGTAATAAACCCATTGCCCTCTTTCACAGGGAAGAGGGAGTGTTTGTGCAAACAAGCTATTAGAACAGACGTATTCTCCATGGATCTTCCTAAATTTGAGTAATTCAGTCAAGAGCAGAGAAGAAACTATAATAACCCGTAGCCCCCCCCATCTCAGACTAACTTTTTTTTTTTTTTTTTTTTTTTTTTTTTTTTTTTTTTTTTTTTTTTTTTTTTTTTTTTTTTTTTTTTTTTTTTTTTTTTTTTGCTTTTTGGTATGTGGGTAGCTCCCTGACTGGGAATCGAACCCAGGCCGCAGCACTGATAGCGCCAGCACCGAAGCCTTAAGCCACTACACCATCAGGGAACTCCCTCAGACTAACTTCCTGACACAGGCGAATGTGCGTGTATTAGAGAACGTGTGTGTGTATATGTTCGTGTGTGTGTGTGTGTGTGTGTGTGTGTGTGTGTGTGTCTATGAGCATTCTTGTCTGTTAATGGACAAGAATTTAATGTCTAAAGAACAGCTCTGTCAGTCGGTTGCTGCCTCACTGTGACTGTCCACACAATCCACTCTGGAGGGGACACTAGAGTCTACACTGAAGGGCTTTCGTGGGAGCCAGTGTCCCCCTGGCCTGCCTGCCCCAGGGAGCCCCCCATGTGAAACTTGCTGTTGGGCTTGAGTCATTGCCCAAGACATTTCTGTGGCTCCTGCCGGGTTTGTGTTGTCACCACCCCAGCCTCCTCCCTGAGAAGTTTTACATCCAGGCACGGAGGCCTGGCCTGTGCCCAGAGTAAGGCTGAGCCCCAGGCTTGGTGGGTGACGGCAGCATGTCCCATCGTGCTGGGTTCTGGCACTCACTGTGCACCTTTCAAATTCCTTTTCGTCTCTGCCACAGCCGTGATGTTAAACCAGAGATACTCAAGATACACTTTCCAAATGTTGTTTCATTCCTGTTGCATTGCATCTTTGTAAAAAATAAAATGCCTTTCTTTTTCCACTCTTAAACTCCTCATAGAAAATCCAGAAACAGCAGAATAGTACAAAGAGAAAAAAGGTCAGCCAAACCCACACCCTGAGACACCGTGGCTTCCCGCCAGTCTTCTTCCCTCTGAAGAGACGCTCATATTTGTCTCAGAAGCTTCTGGTCGTGCTGTACGCACACCCCTTGCTACACTCTGGTTCCTCCTCGCGATGCTATCGCATAAGCGTGACGCCTGGGATTTTGCAACTCACTGAGGTTTCAGTCCTCACACTCGGGGTTGCCATCCGGGCTGACTCGCCCCCACCTTCCCCTTAGGTCCCAGCTGCCACTGTGGCCTGTAACTCCATAGGACGCTCTGGCTCGTTTCCAGCCGGCGCCCAGAGCTTCTCAGCCCGGCGTGCTTCGTGCTTCGTTGCGGCTGGAGGGTGGCACCAGCACCCGCCTCTGCCTGATTTAACAAACAGAACAATTAAAATCGGGAAATTCTGTAGGACGATACGGAGATGCTCAGAGCCTTGGGGTCAGAGGAGTGGGAGCTAACTGAGGTTTTCTTCTGGACTCTTCTGTCAGGATGAACCAAAGCCAAATCCAGCCATTTTTTAGAATTTCCTTCTAGCCCCAGACTCCAAAGCGAGAGAAGGAGACAGGTCTCCCCTCGCTTGGCCACTCGCCGCCTGCCGAGAGGCAGGGGGGATTCCGCACGCACCAAGGCAGCCATGCCGTCCGATACCAAAAGAAAGGGAGATGCATGCTGGAGGCGAGAGCAAAGACCCTGCCGTTTTTCGGGGAGCCCATAAAGGCTATGGTCTTCCTCCCCAAACTCACGTGCACACAGCACCCTGGTACATTCAGGGGCTTTTTGGGGGCTTTGAGCCCCATCCATGGGGCCCGTGGTCTCCCTGAGAAGAGCCCCACATCAACACTCTCTTCTCCCTCTCCTGTCCCCTTCCCTATGCCCAGCACGTACAACTTCTCAGCTGATGGCTTCCACAGCTCAGCCCCAGGAGCCAACCTGTGCCTGGGCTCCGGCGTCCACGGTGGTGTGGACTGGATGAGGAAGCTGGCCTTCCGCTACCGGCGGGTCAAGGAGATGTACAACACCTACAAGAACAACGTCGGCGGTGAGTGGGTGGGCCACTCACAGGGGTCACGGGTCTGCCTGAGCTCGGGCTGCATCCTGGATCGAGGCCAACTCTCAGGGATGGACATTAGCATTTAAATCGCACCTGCTCTGTGCCAGGCCCTGTTCTGAGAGGGTTAGAGATGCCAGCTCACTCAGCGACATCCTCATGCCATGCTCTGGGAGAGGGCACTTGTGTTCCATCATCTGGAACCAGCTACCAGCCGTAAAGAGAAAAGGATGGATGGATGGATGGATAGGAGGGTGGGTAGGTGGATGGATGCGTAGGAGGGTGGGTGGATGGGTGGATGGATGGATGTGTAGGTGGGTGGATTGATGGATGGATGATGGGTGGATGAATGGATCAGTCAATAGATGAATTATCAATCATTCAGTCTCAAAATAAGATTAAGATCACTGGATTGAAGTTGACCTTGATTTGAAACCCCAATGGACAGTAGCTAGATACCCCTTCCCAAATCCTACCCCGCTCCCAGCCCTTTCTAAAATGATGACTCCCACATCCTCACTTCATTGCTCCGTAGGCTTGATAGGAGCTCCCAAAAGAGAGACCTGGCTGCAGCTCCGAGCTGAGCTGGAGGCTCTGACCGACCTCTGGCTGACCCACTCCCTGAAGGCCCTGAACCTCATCAACTCCCGGTAAGTGGGAGCCTTCATTTTCCTTTGCGCCACTGAACTTTCCGCCATTTGAGGGTGGTGGCTCCCCGATTTCCACACCTGGGGGGATAGGACTCTCCAAATTCTTATTTGCACACTTTGCAGACATTTGATAAAGCCAAGGTGGGCAAGACACCGTGGACATCTTGTACCATAGCTAAGCAAAGAGCTGCAGGGACATAGGACCTTTGTCCATGGGTCCATCTTGTCCCATCCACCCACCAGTGACAACATCACTCTCTGGAAACTGGTTTATAGGACATCACCGTCATTTGGTGGGTCCCTAGTGAGGTAAGAAGGGGTCAGTTACATTCTAGACCTGCCAGTAAATTGCCTCTTGGTCTTACATAAGATCGTCTGGGCCAGAGGACAAATTACTCCCCTGCCATAGCATCAAAAACCCTGGCGACCCCAACACAGGAATGGTGACAAAGTGGCAGCCCATGAGCTGCGTTATGCTACGACAGATTTTGTTGAATGCACACTTCGTCCCAAAGACTGAGAACGTTAATCCATAGGTGCAGGTTTCTGCGCCCTCCAGCCCCACCCCCATCCCCACCTCTCCCTGCTGCCCTACGTTTGTTCCAGATCACTCATTTACATTACAGAGAGGCCCCTGCAGCCATCGAAGGGTGTGGCCCTTGCACCAAACAAACATTTGCTTCTCAAATAAGCAAATTATTACACTCCCATTACATATTTCAACACATCAGGCAGCTTCAGGCTTAAAAGAGAAAAGCAGCTGGAGAAGCCTTGGGCCCTGCCCTCACCTGCAGACGACTTAGCCAGAGCCTCCAAACCCCACCAGAGTTCTTGCCGGCCCCAGGCCCATGACACGGGATGAGGAGGCCTGGCTGTGTGGTCTCTTGGAGTTCTGATCCACGGTCTCCTTTGTCCTCAGGCCCAACTGTGTCAACGTGCTGGTGACCACCACTCAGTTAATTCCTGCCCTAGCCAAAGTCCTGCTGTACGGACTGGGCTCTGTGTTTCCTATTGAGAACATCTACAGTGCAACCAAGACAGGTAGGGTGGGCCCAGGCCTCGGGTGGTGCAGGGAGGGAGGGTGAGGTCAGCTTTCCATCACGGGCCTAGGAAAACTCAAGAACTTGTCCACAGGCCTCACTCAGATCCCCAAAACAACCCTCACAACCTGCCTGCTTGAACCCCTGCTTCCGGGGAAATGGCTTAGGACCTCAGTTTTCTGAAATGTGTGTATTAGTTAAGGACACCGGCAAAGCTGCTCTAACAAACACACTCCAAAAGCAAGGGTTTGCGTCGGAATCAAAGCTTATTTCTCGCTCACTTGTCAACAGACCAGAGGTGAGTGACCCATGTAGGGTGACACTCTCCTACTCATCTAGGAACCCAGGTCCTTCCAGTTTTATTTTCCACCATCCCCTACGATTTATTGTCATGGATGTGGTCACACCGGGGTCCTCCCACATCAGCATTCCAGCTACGTGAAGTGGGGAAAGAGGAAAGAGTGATGCGTGTCCAACATTTTAAAGCCAAGACTCAGAAGAGATGCACAGTACTTCTGCTCACCTCCTATTGGCTCATCTTAATCCGTGGCCACAACTAGTTGCAAGGGAAGCTGGGAAATGTAGTCCATAGTGACTGAGCACAGGTAAAACTCATGGAATTCTGTTATTATACTAAAGAAGAAAAGTAAAACAGTTCCCAGCAGGGTTTTAATTTAGGTGGTACAAGTCAGCAGCTAACCTCGAATTTAATCTTGAACCTATACAGAGAAAACTGGTTTTTAAATTCTCTTTCAAGGAGAGTTTCCATTTAGCACCGGCCTGCTGTAACACCTAACACTCACTAATTAACAGAGAACAAGCCTTGGGCTCAGAGCTTTTATGAGATAATAGACTTTAGTAACTAGAAATTAACAGCATCATTGATCATCAGGGCAAGTAATATTGGTTTATTTTTCTATGTGGGGGCGAGCTGATTTTTGTTTTATTCTTAGATCACCTGAAAATGTATGCTACTACACAAGAAATCTAGTTAGCTAAGACTTTTCTTTTTTTGGTGGTTCCCTGGCTGGGAGTCGAACCCAGACCGCAGTGTTAACAGCGCCAAAGCCTAGCCACTGTGCCACCAGGGAACTCCTAGGACATTTTTTATTAGAAATTATTACCCTTGTGTTTTTTTTTTTCCTAGAGCAAACCATTCAGTTACAGTACTTCAGAAGAATCTTCTTAGAGCGATTTTACCATCACTAGAGTTGTAGGTCTGAACGTTGTATTAAAGGGACTTTAGATTTTAAAAGTTTAGGAAGTCAGGCCCCGAATGGCCATCAGAGATTCTGCAACCGGCCCTCTGTGTCAGAGGAACCAAACGCCACCAGGGAACTGCTAGCTGACTCCTGAAGATGAAAGAACCGGAAGGAGGAGGTTCCCTGGTGGCATAGTGGCCAGGCTTCAGCCAGCCTGGGTTCGATTCCTGGCCAGGGAACCAACAAAAAAAGAAAAAAAAAAGAACCGGAAGGAGCTGCGGAATTTCTTCCCTCTTCTTCCTTCAGAAGAGAATTCTGCGAGTTCCACCTGTGCTCACAGCCACTCAGCTATGAATTACATTTCCCAGTTCCCAGCTATAGCTCCCTGTTTTAACTTAAAAAATCACATTTTTCTTCAATAGTCAGGTTTCTGCTCTGATATTGCTGCCTAACAAATATCTCGACACCCTGTGGCTGACAGCAATCGGTTTTATTTCTCACTCATGGGCTGGTGCGTGAGCTGTGACTCGGCTGGGCTGGAGCCCAGGCCTGGCCTGCTCCACGTGTCTCCTCGTTACGGGACCAGCGGCCATCCAGGGGCACATTCTCTCAGGACAGAAAGCAAACCACCCACGCCCGCTTCGCATGGCAGGTCCCTAACATTCTGTTGGTCAGAACAGGTCACATGGCCAACTCTCTCACCAATGGGGTAGAGAATAGGCTCCACCTACTCTAGTGGGAAGCACTATGAAGTAGTGTGGCAAAGGGCTAGGATGTGTGACTCTGTTCACTCAGAAGACAGCTAGGACCCTCTGGAAACATCGGGAGACGGTTCATTGTCACAACTATAAGAGGTGCTACTGGCGCCTAGTGGGTAGAGACCAGGGATGCTGCTAACCATCCTGCAGTGCTCAGGGCAGCCCCCACAGCGAAGAATTATCCAGTTGCAAATGGCAATAAGGCCGAGGCTGGGCGATCTGGATGTGTTATTAACAGACGAAGTGCTTAGCAGAGGGCCTAGTATAGTAAACTCAGAGGGTGATGGCTATTATTATTGTTTTCATTATTGCTGTGGTTACTAAACATGCTGACACGATCAGGATGAACAAAGATCTGAATCCAGCGTGTCTGGATCTGTGCTGCTGCCCAGACACCGGGAAGAGGTGGCCATCAGCAGGCGGACCTATGAACGCCACCGCCTCTGCTCCCTGACTCTGGGATCCTGGGCAAATCACGTTTGCCACTCAGCCTGTGCCGCATCTGTAAAATGGGTCTGTCACTCCTACCCCAGACAGCTGCATGGACTCCAGAGCCTGCTTCAGAGCCCTGCTGCCTCCTCCGCGGTGTCACCCCAGGCAGGCCACTTGACCTCTCTGCACCTCTGCCTTGTCATGTGTCACATGCGGATAATAGCAGTGCACACCTCAGAAGTCTGCCTGAGGGTGAAACGATTAACACTGGGTGGGGCGTAGGGTGCCATTAGCGGTCAGGGTGCATCCCGGGCCTGGCCCTCAGCGCGCTTTCTCCCTCCCTCCATGCACGCAGGGAAGGAGAGCTGCTTCGAGAGGATAATGCAGAGATTCGGCAGGAAAGCCGTCTACATCGTGATCGGCGACGGGGTCGAAGAGGAGCAGGGAGCGAAAAAGGTACCGCTCGGGTCTCTCGGCCGCCTTTCCCCTCCTGAGTCGTCCCGCGGTTCTCCAGGCTCCGGACATGGGGTCCTCCACTTCCCGTCGCCGCTTGGGCCCCCCTTCCCAGGCTCTTTGCTCACAGTCCGTTTCCATTTGCACATCGCAGAAACAGCCTGAGTAATTTCCTTCTGCAAATCCCCTCCACGCTGGGCTGCCGCAGCCCCTGGATTGTTTCTGGGACAACACTGCTTGGGAGCCCAGGGGCGCTCTGTCAGGGCAGGTTTAAGGCGGGGAGGGGCCGGTGCACGTGTGCGTGTGCGCGTTTGTGTGTGCGTTTTATTTAATACTTACTGATCGTATGTTCCAGGAACCCTTCCCAGTTAATAAAGACAGCATTAACCTAATGTAGTCTCAGGCCCATGAGGTAGGGGCTGGGGGTTCTGGTGGCCACAGCTCTGTTCTTGGAAAAGAAACAGCTGCCAGAGTCCTGAGTCTGGACCCGTCAGCAGCATCCCAGAGAGCCCGACACCCCCACTCAGAGGCCTGGGGAGTGGACTGTTAATGTCACAGACTTAATTTGGAGGACCTGGTTTCGCCCTGTCCTCCCCAGCAACAGATTCCAAGGAAATGCAAAACTATTTGAGGTCTCAGCAGATGAAACCCCTAAGAAGTGGGAAAGTCTCTAGGCTCCTGAGAGTGGGGCTCAGGAGAGGGGCGCTTAGCAGGCTTTGCATACAACAACTGAGTGGAAGGCTCCTCCCCTTTCCTGGCTCCTCCTTCCTGCCTCGACTTCAGCAGCACTTCCACTGGGAAGAGGTCCCTGACCAGCTCCCCTTCCAGCCAGATCAGGCCTGCCGGTGACTCCCTTCCCCTTTCTCCAGGACATTGTCCCCTCTCATCGTGAAAGCATTACCGGCGTGATTGATTGGTGACTTACTAACAGAACGACCAGCTAAGGTATAAGCTCCATTAGCTGAGCACATACTGTGTGCCAGCCACTGTTGCAGGCACTGGGAATCCTGCAGCGGCAGAACAGAGATAGGGCCCTCCCTGTCACTCAGCTCACAGCCTGATGACAGGCAGTAAATGCATCCGTGTAACACTCATGCCAGTTGGTGAGCAGAGCTTTGGGGGACAATAGTGCAGAGAATGGGGCTAGAGGGGACTCTGGGGGCAAGGCAGGTTGCAAGTATGGTCACTAGTCAAGGCAGCTCTCACTGCGAGGTGAGAGAGAGAGAGAGCCAGAAGTTCAAAGGTCTGAAGGGAGCCAGTGCCACCAGAGAGGTGGGTCGGGTGAGTGGGGAGGTGAGGTCAGGGAGGGACCCGGGGCCCTTGGGAGGACCTCAGCCTAGACTCGCCTGGGGGTGCCTGAGCTCACCCCATGCCCTAACCGATACACTGACATCATCATCTTATTTAATCCTCCGAACCCCCTGCAAAGTGAGCATCATTCCATCTCATTTTATAGAGGATGAGTTTGCGGCTCAGAGAGGTTAATTAATTTACCTAAGGTCACACAGCTGGCACCTGCAAACTGATGTGTTTTACTACAAACACCTGGCAGGAAGCGAGTGGACTTTGGAGTTTCAAACACAGCCAGCCTACCCCCACCCCCACCCCCCTGAGCTGATCAGACGAGAGCGGAGTCCACCAGAGCAAACTAACGGGGGCACACCCCCGTACACCAAGCGCCCCTGGAAACCTCTGCTGGGGTCTGAGGCAGCAGCCCTGCCCATTAGTGAGAGACACTGCACCAGCAGCCCTGCGGGCCTGATGGATGGAGTCATTAGCCCAGGCCGCCAGACGCCCCAGCAGCCCGCAATACGGTGGCAGGACGAGGGGCTCTGTCCGTTTCGGCTGGCAGTGTGGTTACTGTCTCCATTTTAGTGGGTCATTTGTCTCCCCCGCTGCACGCGTGATCAATCCTCGTGCACTCTGGAGCCGTCAGGCTGGGATGCAGGCGGCTGAGGCCTCTGCTTCCGCCTTTGCTCTTTCCTCCCGGAAAAATGAAATACACTTCTCAAAGGGGGACGGGATTGGCCGAGCAGCCACCGGACCCCATCTGTGTGGAGAAAGGAAGGCTTGGCCAGGTGACGGGGGGCAGGGGCAGCTCGGGCAACTGGCAGGCGTTAAAGAGATGGCACGTGTTGCCTGCGATGGATAGTATTCGGCTTTCCTGGAGTAAAGGAGAACATTCTAAGTGTTGAAGGCTGGTTCAGCACTCCACAGAGAGAGAGAGAGAGTGATGTGTTCGTTGAGGACTTCCTTTGCTTGAGAAACTCACCTTCCCTCTCTCCCTCACTCCGAGCTCCTCTTTTCCTTCCTTCCCCAAGTATTTCTTGAGCACCTACTATGTGCCAGGAGCCATGAGATGCAGCAGTGAACATGACATTCCAAACTTGGATCCTCCTCAAGGCTTCAACCACCCGCTAGCCAGGAAACCCTTCAAGGCTCAGTTCCCCACACCCCTGCCTCCTCCGGGATGCCCCTCCTAGCGCCACCCCATTCTGCCACCAAAAGGGCGGCTGCTCCCTCTTGTCAGCTCCCATGACATTTGATTTAACACTGACCTCAATGGGTTTTTTCAGTCCTCATGGTGTAGTCTTATTTATTATTTTTTAAACGACTGAAACCACCCCCCAAATCCATCCTTCCATGTACAGAGCCAGTTTGCCCTGCATCCTTCGTGACTAGCCTCATATTTATCCAGACATGTCCCTGCGTACGTGTACAGTCCTGAGAGCAGCTAATATGTATCGAATGCTTAGTGTACGCGCCAGGCACCGAGAATAGCCGCAACCATCGTGCACAGCAGATGTGCTCATTTTACAGACAAGTACATTGCCTGAGGTCACCCAGCTGAGGATGGCAGAGCAAAGCTTTGGGCAGGGCACTCTGCCTCCCACCCTCGTGTTGAAGAAATGGTTCACAAATTCCTGTCTCCCTATGAGTGACTTCTTGCCTGGATCAACATGAACACACCACCTCTTACCACCAGGCCCAACTTCGGTTGCATCTGCATGCTGCCTATGCTATCTCTATTTAATGTGATCCATCACTTCTGTTTGGAATTGAAAACTTGATCCCATGACCCTAAGGCAGAAGGAGCATCAGCTGCTGTAGAGGAAAGGAAACGTCATCCGGCCCAGGTGGCCCGTGGGACCCGCCCTGTCTGTCCAAACGCAGACCGCAGACCCGCAGACGTTAAGGGAGGGGTCGTAGATACACCGGGATTATGTCCGAGAGTTGCTTCTTGAAGTAGCGGGGTGAAGAACAAATTTTTAGAAAGGAATCGCTTTCTTACTGCGCGGTTTAATGCCAGGCTGGTCCCAAGGGAGGGGAGGCGGGTCAGACAGTCTGATTGGCAGCACAGGACAGCCAATCAGAACAGGGGCAGGGAGACTAGTAACCGTGTGGCCAGATGGGTGGGTACCGGCCAGATGGGGGTTTGCCGACACCACCGCTATGTGCCTCCCAGTCTGGAAGCTGCCCACGCGCCCTGCTGCCCCGAGCTGGCCTCTCATGAGGCTCCGACTGTGGACGCGCCATCCGGGGGGCCGCCGGGCGCGGGGAGGCGCGGAGCGGGGGCGTAACCGCGCGGCCGCCGTTCTGTGTTGCAGCACAACATGCCTTTCTGGCGGATATCCTGCCACGCGGACCTGGAGGCGCTGCGGCACGCGCTCGAGCTGGAGTATTTATAGCAGAAGCCGCGGCCTCGCCGCCGGCGGTCACAGGCGCCTCCACCCGCCCGGGCCCCGCGCCTTCCCGCCTCCCGCCGGATGCTGGACGCTGGGCAGGGTCCCTGCCGCCAAGAGGACGTGTCCGGTGGCCATCTCCGAAGCTGACCTTGTCCACACGCGGGGCCTGAGAAGCAGAGAACCCACCCGTGACTGTGGAGTATCTCCGTTGGGGCAAAGGGCTGGCTGGGAGTCCAGACTTGCTCCACCAGACTCACAGAACGTCACGGGAGGGCTGACGGCGGGGGCTGGGGCTGGGGGACAGGCTCGGTGTTTGTTGTTGTTTTTTTTTTTTCTTTTTAATTTATGGACCAATCTCATTACTCCGGTATTATGCTCTCGTACCCGTGTCGTCGGTTTTCTTAGTCGTCGGTTTGGTTTGGCTTTTAAACCGGCCTGCGGGGTGGTGCCCAGTTGTAATTTAATCACTCTGCTCCCCGTTGTGCTTTGGGGGGACAATCATCTTTAAACCATTGGTGAGGGAGGCGATTGGGGCTGTCGGGAAGACTGTTGCTTATTTTTGTTTTTAATGCCCTAACCTGACGTCATGTGGACAGTGCGCGTGCCTTATGCTGCCATCTTGTTTCCTAGGAAGAGGGACCCCCGTGGAGGAGGCGGTACTTTGTGACAGATAAAAGGCATTAAATAAAACCACGTTTACATTTGGAAGTGGGTAAAGGTGTAACTACTTTATTACTACTCTTGCCCTTCTGAATGTGTTGGTCTTTCCAGAACCTTTTCAGTTGCAAAGGAGTAAAATCTAACTCAAACTGGCTTAAGCACCCCCCCCCACAAAAAAAAAAAAAAAAAAACAGTCTTCAGAAACCATAGGTGACATCTGTCTTCAGACATAGCTGGAACCAGATGATCAAATTACTTTCTCCTGTGTGGTCTCACTCCTCCCGCAGGCTCCTCCCGCAGGCTCCTCCCCGTGTGGCAAAGATGGCTCCGAGAATCTTTTAGCAAAACCACATGGGCAGAAAGACTTCCTGCAAAGGGTTTCCTACCAGAACCCCAGGATCGTGTCTCATTGGCCAAGCCCAAGCCATAGGCTGCCCATGGGGCTGAATTGGGGGTTTGATCCTTGTTGAACAGAAAGCTGGACACCCAAGGAAAAATCACTGGGCTGTTACTAAAAGAATTGGGGAAAATGAGGTTTGGGCTAGAAAATCCAACCAACTTCCATTCCAATGATAAGACTTCATTTTCCAGTGGGTGAGCCAAGGATCCAGTGGATGGGGCAGGGAGGGACATTTGGAGAAGTTCTGAGGACATCCTGAGAACTTTTGCTGCCCACAGAGGCCCAAGCAGGGCCTCTAAATGCTAAACAGAAGTATGGGCTCCTCCCTCTGTCCATGTTGGTGAAATGCAGGGTGACCAGTGGGTCCGTGTATCTGTGTCAGTGGAGATGGGAGATACTCAGGGCTTGGCGTCTCAGAGCTAGGATCTCTGATGGACAGAAGGCCGTGACCCAAGGTGAGAGAGACTCCCCTACTGGACTCTGAGCTCCCTGGGGCCAGGTTCTGTTGGTTTCATCTCTGTATCCCCAAAATCAATCATAGAGTGGTGTGCTTGGAATCCATCCACAGAGTGGATGCTGACACAGACTGGCATCCCATGATTCCCTCTCCAAACTATTCTCCTGTGGGAGGCAGCCATCAGGTCAAAAACAACTGGTCAGGAACTTAAAGGGGGTTTTCTAATTTCATTTTACAATCTACCCACAGTTTACTGCACAAAGTGCAAGTATGCATCTTGACCTGTGATTACATTTGCGTAACCACCACCCGGATCAAAACGGAAGATGTTTCGAGGGCCCCCAAAAGCTCCCTTGTGGCCTTTCCCAGCCTCTACCCACATCCCACCACTCTCCTGATTCCTGTCACCTAGTTTGGCCTGATCTAGTTCATGTAAACAGACCCATACAGAATGCACCCTCCTGTGCCGGGCTTCCTTCATTCGTGGTGGCTTTTAAGATGCTTCCTGCACGTTGCCTGGATCTGAGTTGAGAACGCTGCTCCACCGTTGTGCCCGGGGTGCCTTCAGCCCCTGTGGATGCCAGCTCAGTGTAAGCGGAGCTGTACTCTCTGATGACCACCAGAGGGCAGTGCGACCCCGCAGCCGGCCCCAGCCGCCCATAGGTGCCACCTGAAGTTACTTGTGGAAATAAAGTGGAGCTCCCCTTGAAAGGGTTCCGAAAGCATCTTTCAGGCGGTGCCCAGGCTTCAGTGATAAATTGACTTCCCTCGTGCACAGTAGGGATCCCAGAGGGGAGCAGTGTCTATGCCGGAAGGCTAATGGGTGACCTCAGGAGCAATTGGCACCACAGGGCTGGGAAGGGCTTGTTCTTGCCCAACTTTAAAAGTTGCCTGCTCTAATTTTTAATTATCCGATTGTTGTAATAGTTTAAATTGTTTGGAAATTTGGGGGATTTACTTTTATATCCATAAGTTCATTTGAGGATGCTGATAAGCTGGCTCCAGTGAATACTGCTTTTTAAATTCCATCATGAAGTATCTGGCAAAAAAAGTGAGTACAGTAGACTCTCTGTTAACTGTAATTCAAGCAACTGGTACTCTCAGGCAATGGGCAAAAAGATTGAAGAAATGATACTACATTTATCTGGCATGGGTGCTGGTTAACTGAGAGTCTACTTACATTTATTCTTTTCCACCTTCAAAAATCTCACACAAGTTGCTCTTTTGGTCCGTTCTAACTTGGAACCAGTCAAGGAAAGGGATTCTGGGAAATACATTTCCAGCCTAGCCAAATTGACAGTACAGATTAGAGCCCTGCACGCTGGCCTCACTGGGCTGCTTCTCTTCCTGGAAGATGCCAGGTCCCCCACCACCAGCCTTGGGCCTTTTGCATTTGCTCTTCCTTCTCCTTGCAATGTTCTTCCAACCAAGTTAATGGCTCTCAGCTCTGGCTGTGCATTAGGATCACCTGAGGAGCTTTACAAAGTACAGCTGCCCAAGCCCCACCTCAGAGACCGATGTCATTATTCAAGAAAGGGGGAGCACCTGGGCATTACTGATGTGTTTGTGTCTCCCCAGGTGCTTCTGATGTTCAGCCAGAGTTTATAATCGCTGCCCTGGCCATCACGGCTCTGTCTCCACCCTCTTCAGGTTTTTTTCTGTTCAGATGGCAGCTCCTCAGAGAGGCTGTGGTTCATCACACCATCTACCTTCCCTCCCTACCCTGCATATGTAACTTCAACATGTCTATCCCGCCTAGGTAGTATTATAAGCATATTTGACTGCTTCCCAATGAGAATGTCAGGTGTGTGAGGACAGAGGCTGCACCCCTTCGTCTGCCGCCGTGTCCCCAGTGCCTGGCTCATGCAGAGTGCTCAGTAAGTTGCCTGAATGAACGACTTTGGCCCACTTTCCCTGCATGGTTACTCTGGTCCAGCTCCTTCTCCAGGCCTGCAGTTCTGCATTGTGGCCACCAGGTGGCGAGAGTGCCCGCTTGCTTTCAAGGTCACCCCTAGTCTGTCCTGGCTGGGTCCTGCCCACTGCCTGGCCATTGGCGGAGAAAGGAGACCGCAGCAGACCCCATCGTGCCTCCCCTTCTCCTCATTCATAAATGTACAGACATTGGGCATCTGAAAATACTGAACTCAGACTAAAGTCAGAGCAAGAAAGCCCCCGTGTGGAACTTGGAGTCCTCCTTCCCCTTACCTGGCTGCTCACTGACCCTCACGGGGTGCAGCCACTCGGGATGAGACTCACAGGCCCCCTCACACAGCATGTGACTCACACGCGAGTGCAGGTCTGTCTGCGCCACCAGCGTACGAAGACAACCTGTGTAGCCATCGGCTGAGGGCTGTGACAGCCACTGTCCCCTTCCACATCCCAGGATCTCATTCCACAGAGAGGCACAAAGCCATGCCGACCCTCTGCCACATGACAGAACACCCCAGGCTTTAGGGGAAGTAAAAAAGGGGACAGAGAGTGTGTCAAACGCTGACATTTCTGTATGAAAAACAGGAGAGAAACCGTCTTCCGCGTTGGCTTGAAAATGCAGACGCCGACGTTTGTGCAGGAAGGGGCCGAGGGGACCAGGGCGGCAGCAGGGATGCAACACGGGGGCCTCCATCTCGTCAAACTTGAGGCACGTGGCTGTATTTCCTAGTCAAGGAAGAGTACTTGGCAGCGTTTTAAAGCAGCAATCGTTTTGCTACCACTGAGTAAGCCACTTGGTCCACGGCTGTCCCTTCTCCTGCGGGAAGCTGCAGCAGCGGGGACAGGACGGGGCGGGCGGGAGTCGGGTGGGGAGCAGATGGTTCCGGTGAGAAAGCTCAGGGGCTGCCCGTGCCAACGCCGGCTTAGGAGCCTCGCGACCTCCATCGGGGACACGACAGCGAACAGAGACGGTTACCTTTGCTCAGGGATGTCAAAAAAACTAGCAAGAAGCTGAGACAGGGCTGGGGCTCAGGGGTGGAGAGTGGCTACAGAGGTGCCACCTGAAAGGCACCCTGAAGAACAAAGTGGCCAGAGGGAGCAGCAGGTGGCCAGGGCCCGGCTGGCTGGAGCGCGAGGCTGACGGCGGGGTGACAGTGCCTAACATCTCACAGCCTTGGCCTCCTCCCCTGACGTGGGCTGTCCACCCCCGACCCCGCGGCTGCAGGATACAAGGACATTAATACACGGAAGGTGCGTGTGTGCGTGTGCACGTGCGCCCAATGAAAGCAAACTGACCTTGAAAAAGTGACACGCAATGCCCCATCCACTGGCAGGAGCAGTTACATAGGAGTCGAATGAGACTGTCACACGTGGCCTGGAGCTAGCCACTTCTGGGGCCTGTTTCTACATCGGCAGGTGGAAGGTCATGCTGGGGTGGCCGACAGCCCGGGTCTGGGGTGGCTCACGACCAAGGACCAGGCCGGGCAATCCCAGCCCACCCTGTGAACGCCTCGGACCGCTGACGGAACCAGCAGGGCCCTCCCACCTCGCTCCTGAGCCACACTGCCCTCCGGGCTGTCCATCAAGCCCCAGGTCCTTGCTGGCCACTGTCTGGGATGCTCACCCATGTTCTCGTCCCCACCAGCCGGCTCCTCATTCAGGTCTCAGGTCCAGTGTCCCCCTCCTAAGAGGCCCCCGCATGGTCCTGCTGTACTGTCCCGACTTGGTTCTCTTCCCAGCACTGGTCAGCCGACAGCCTGTGGGCCTGTGGGCTGTGGGCCCGTGGCAGCCCGTCCCCTGCTTGCGGGCGGCCCGTGAGCGGAGAGCAGCGCTCACACTCTTTAGCGGTTGAAATCACTTTTGCGACGTGCGACAATTAAATGACGAGGGTGTGCGCGGACATCATGTCCTGCCACTCAACCCGTCCGCCCAGGCCCCCACCCGGCCCCGGGGGAAAGAGAATTCCCTCTCTTCGCACTGATTTGCCGAGACGGCCCCAGAACTGCCTTCTGAGTGGCATCTCTGCCAAAAACTCCAAGGGGCCGGGGGACTTCTCAGGAAAGCGCCCGCTGGGTGCCCATGCCACCGCCTGTGCACACAGTCTCAACCTCTGGCCCGGCCTCCGGACTGAATTGAAAACTGCAAATTCGAGAACGACCAAGCTATTTTTCCAAAACAGTTTAATTAAAAAAAGGTGAAGAATCTGAAAAAATTGGGGGTAAGGGAGGAACCCAAAAAAGCATACCGTGTTGAGTCCACTGGCTCAGCCACAAAGAAACACGATCATCCAAAAAGATATTTAAGTTTAATACAAATTTTATACAAAGAAAATGTGAAAAAATACTTCCATATGCTAAGAGCAGTTATGCTTCACAAATAAGGCCAGCTAGGCTATTTTTTTTTTTTTTTTTTTTTTGACGACTGCAATTCACAAACATTCTTTCTCTCCCGTTTTCTCCTAATACTCTTTTCATGTCTTCTCTAATATGGGTAACTAGCTGGAAACTGTACAGGTCGCATCCTCTTATCAACAATGAAGAGAAAGTAAACGAGACTAAAATGTACAACAGAAGGTACTGGAATGCTATCGTACAATTAATTTTCTCATATACATACATCACCTTTTGCTTTTTGTTCGATGCTTTTTCTTTTACACAACATACAAAATGGTGCTACAGCATACGTAGTGTAACGGACAGCATGGCGGGCGGGGTTCTTCTCTCACGCTGCCTCGGTTTCATGCTTACATAAAAACGTAGAACTCCATCATATAAATACTACAGACATGCTTCGGCCCAGGCTCCAAGCTCTCTGCGTGCGTCTCGCCTCCGAGTCCTCGCTCCCGAGGAGCACAGCGTCTCCGACCCCGTGTGTGTAAGTGGGTTTGCAGGAACCACAAAGCAAAGCACGGGCTTCCTCTCGGTTTCCGCCCTCCCAACGCGGACACCTGGGGTGTTCCTCGTCCGCAGCTGCGCTGAGTGGGGCGGGTTGCTGCTTCTCTTCTGTAAACAAGGACGTTATGTTTTCCCTTTTAGGAGTCAAGTCATCATTGAAATCACATAAAATAATAGCTTCTCCGTGTCTCCCTTCTGGTCCACAGAGCTTGCATTTGATAACAGAGTAACCATGTAGTATTTGAAAGGTGCCAATGGCTTGATGGGACATGCCCACGACAGCGCAGAACCTGCGCCAAAACTCAGGATCCCAACGTGGCTGTGTCCACACTTTTTATGTTCCCCTGGGCACCCAGGAGGAGGATCTGTGTCCATCAGCCACCCCGGGACCCAGGCCCCATACCACTCTGGGACAGATGGGCTGGCAGACCGTCCCTCCTCCAACATCAAAACCTCCTTTTTATTGTTGGGGTGATTTTTATTAGCTTTTCTTTTTCTTTTTTATAAGTTAAAGTCAATACAAATATAAAAAGGGGAAGGTACTCTAGGTTCGATGACATCCACAAATTGTACACTATGTACATCTAAAGTAGGTTTCATGTGGGTCCAGCAGTCCTCAGTCAAAGCAGACGCCAGATGTGTAGTGTAGGAGCCCTCGGGGTGCCGAGTCCGAATGTTTGCGATTCTCACGTCTGGAGCATGGGCGCTCCTGCCTCACGGCTCCTTGCGGCTTCCCGGCTTCCTGGGCTCTGTCTTTTTCTTCCTCCCTGGGGTGGATGGCTTGTGTCGCAACTTGTCCCTAGTCCCAGAAGGTGTCCAGCCGAGGCTCTTTCGGGATGAGACTCTTCGAACTGGTACTGGCGTTGTGCTCAGAACGTGACGATCCTCGCTTGTCATCGCTACTGCTCCAGCAACTGGACTTACTACTCCGGGAATGGTCTGGGGAGGAAACGCAACAGGAAGGCGTGGTTAGCACTCCTGCCCACTGCGCCCAAGCACAGCCAGGCCCACACTGACCTTCCTCCCCTAACTGGGAAGCCACCGGCCCCTCCCCACCCCGCTCCACAACGCTGACGGTTACGTTAACACTGCCACCAATGACTTCCCCACATGTGTGGGTCTGTGGAGTACAAAGGCAGAACAGCTTTTTTTTTTTTTTAGGATTTAACAACAGCTGGTTGGAAAAACAGTCGGTGTCACACTCACAGAGAATCAAGATTAGCGAGAAAGAAACTTGCTGCGGAAGGCACTGCAGGTGTCTGGGTACCTTTGTGACACGACTGAATGACCCCAAAGCAACCCATGCACTTGTTTCCAACCTTGACCATGGAAAAAAGGCACCAAGTAGCATTTGGTCTACTTACTTCTATCAGAGCAGTTTCTTTAATCAGTTTACAGGCAACTCGAGAAACAGACTTATAATCAAATGGCCCAAAGCAGCAGATCATATAGGAGAAGGAATGGGGACCAGGATGGTCCAGTCCCCCGGAAACACAGGCCCACCCACTCCCGTAAGCACGAGCTGGAGGGTCTCTGACGGAGGCAGAACCAGAGCAAGGCCTAAGATCGCCTCTTGGACGTGTCTACCACGAGGAGCTGACAGCGGCTGAGTGAGAAATGGGGACCTTGAAGGACGAGCCCACTGAGGCACAACCCAGGGGACATCTGACCACGAGACCTCTCAACAAACCTCTGAGATCCCATAGTATCTGAGCCCATTTACCAAGTGCAGACACACTGGGACAAAATGTTTTCTAAATTTCTTTTTTTTTTTTTTTTTGGGGGGGGGCGGGGGCGGTAGTTCCCTGGCTGGGAATCGAACCCAGGCCATGGCTTTGAGAGTGCTGAAGCCTTAGCCACTACACCACCAGGGAACTCCCTTGTATTTCCTGACATGTGCTGATCAGAGTTGACTGAGAGATGTCAACCATCTGTTTCCAGTCAAGAGCAGGTAAACACTGTGCTTCCCTCCTCTCATGGCCACGTCAAAACTACAACTCAACTCCAGAACCACCGTCACTGAGAATCGCCTGAAGTCTAGCTGAACTTCTGTCCTGTTGAGTAAGAATATACAGAAGAAGCCATGTGGACACTAAATGTTTAGATCCGACACCAAAACCATGTTCTGTAAAAGAAAATAATAAGCTGAGCCTCATTAAAAAAAAGTAAGACATCAACTGTCAAGCTTAGAGACAGAATCAGAGTGAGTGAGGAAGGGACTACGTCATCATCACCTAGGGGGATGACACTTCTTGTTATCACTTGGCAAAAAGGCATGCGTGTGTTGCGTCACAAGTTCTGTTTCTGGAAGATAAACAGTGAAGACAGAAGGACAAAGATCTCCGAAGTGATGTAGTCACTTGGAGGACTCCTTTTAGCCACCGGCCTCCATGACGGCCAGTCATGCGGGAACCAGTGTTAGTCTCGGACCCTTTAAGAAAAGGTGAGGATGATGCCCTCAAGAAGCCAAGCCAGTGTATGAGGCCCGGGGTTCGAGCCCCGGCATCTGCACCACAAAAAAAGGAGGAGAAGCAGCAGCCAAGCCATCCACTCCAGCTCTCTCATTTCCTATGACGTTCTGATAGCCATCGGAGGCCTAGCTAAGAGGAAATGCAAGCTAAAGCAAGACCCAGCACTCCAAAGAATAGAAGGGACACCCCACAAAGACACACACACACACCCCTTCCCGGCTTCCGTGGGACAAGGTCATACTTACACTTCTGGGCTGGGTAGGTGGGGTGCGGCTGGTGGTCTGTGGTGGTGGGGGCATAGGCAGGTTGCTTGTCACACCTGTTGCTAACTGAAGAGATAGCACAGGGAGCCTTAGAGTTGGTCGGAGCTCAAGTCCATAAACCCCCAAAGTGCTCACTCGTTTTGTTCACCAGTACGCTACTGCTCTTAGAACTGATTCGCTGATGTCACCATTCTCCAACTTACGCACTCACAGGAGTCTAAGGCTTTTAAAAACGAGTTATTAACCCAGGATGAATGGACATAGCATGACCTAACAGGTGGCAATAGGTATACAGTGACAGAAAGGCCAACTCGGTAAGCCCCAGAGTCTCAAAATTTTGAAAGCAAAATCTTCAATCACTAGCTCACTGACAGCCTAACTCAGTCAGGGAAAGAGGCACCAGATGGTAGGAGGGGCCAACCCAAGGAACCAGAGTACTTAGGGCAGGTGACAACGAATCTATTCCCAAAGGTGGTGACAGACAAGGGAAGGGAGGGCCACAAAGGTGCCTGTGGGGAGGGGCTACAGACAAGCTGTCAAGTAAAGACACTCTCAGCGCTAAGACATGATCCCAACAAACACCTGAAACTGGAGAGTCACAAATCAGTGATACGAAAGGTGTCTCCATAAAATAAATGACATGGAGAGGAGTTTGTTAGGGAAGAATTGAAGTGTCGATCAAGGAAAAGAAACAGAAACTCCAGGGAAAAGGCCAGACAAGAATGGAAATGCATTCGCAGTACACAACCTGACTGCAACAAATGGGACGGTCACAATGACAGAAACGCGGATTACGGCATTTCGAGTTCAGACTCGGCCAATCGCCTATAGCGAGGAGACTCAGTTGTTGTGCCAGAAGAGAACTCACGACCGCAACCTTGATGATGGGCAAGTCACAGGGGAGAAGATGGAAAGTCCAGATATGACAGAGGGAGGAGAGGGCAGGGAGGAGATGGGCCACCAAGAGAGGGACCAGGGGACACTGCCTCTAGCTGACAGAACAAGAACTAAAGTGTTGTATTTGACAAGGGTAACCCACAGAGCACGTAAGTAGGTTTGGACAAGGCGGAGAAGAGAGGTCATACACGACCCTAACTCTCATCTTTTAAAGCTCAAAAATGAACAAGCACTTTCTGAAGACAAAGTCCAGAAAGAGAAGTATAGGGAAGAACGTTAGTTACAAACAAGGAGGTAAGTGCCAGACGCCCCGAACACAGCAGTGGCACCGAGCTCACGCGCTGGTTTTCCCTGTGCCATTTTATTCCTCTAACTATACGCATGTAATAGTTTAATTCAAATCTTGTAATTCAGCAAACGGGGCCCACGCCCACACCGAGGAAGCTCATAGCTCCTGCTAAGCCTTTCTCCCTCCCAACTAGCCTCACCGTCCTGGCACCAGACGCCTAAAGAGCTCAGAAACCTCCCCTTCCTCCCCAAGACTTCATCCACATCTTGGCCAACAGCAACAGCTGGCAGAAGTTAAGTTAGACGTACGAGGAATTCGGAGGGGAGGTGTCTGTCTTGTCACCACTAAACCCCCAGCCCTAGCACAGGGCCTGGCCCCAGTGACAGTCACAAACTCCTGTACACCTTCAACTCCCTCAGAGAATCTCAAGTAGAATTTGGGGTTTCCCTCGCCCTCCCTGTCCCATCAAGTCGACTGACGCCTGGAGATCACATTCTCCTCCCCAACCCACGTGGTGCCAAGTCACCAGCACCTACCCTACCAGGGCTGTCTGCCTCCTCTCTCCCTCCTTGGACACCAGCATGCTTTAGGTTGGGGTCAGCCAATGACGGCCCACAGACCAGATCCAGCCCAAGGCCTGCTGCTTCAAAGACCGTTTCTCTGGGGCACGGCCACACGCACTCATTTATGCACTTCCTAGGTCTGCTCTCACCTTACGGTGGCAGAGCGGAGCAGCTTCAACAGAGCCCCTGTGGCCCGGGGGGCTTTAAATATTCTGTGTGGCCCTTCACGGAGTGTGCGGACCCCTGGGCCAGGTGATAACCTTATTCGCCTCAGAACTGGAACACGATGCAGGTTCCCACGACACTCTTGCCTGCAGTCCTGCTTATTCCCACAGACTGCATGCACCTCCATGCCTCCCACCCCCTGGCCGCTCCAAAACCTCACCAGCACCCCCTGTCGGAAGGAAACAGCGCTCCTCCCACTCGGGCATGTCCCAGCACCTGTGCAACTGTGACACATCCACAATCCTCCGACGTGTTACTTTGTTCACATTCTTATTTTAAATGCATTTTTAAACTTGGATAAAAGAGAAACTTTCCTATTACCACCAAAAGCAGAAAATTAGTAATACGTGCCATGCCTAGAAGGCAAGGCGACAAATAAACACCGGAAACCAAATTCTAGCCTCAATTTCTAGGTGGGTACCATGCTGCTCAGGTGTGATTCTGCTTTCTCTTTGCTATAAAAGAAACTAGAAAATATCAAAAAAATGCAGAGGACAATCTTAGCACCAACCTGAACTTTTCTGAGATTTTAGTCAGGACTTGAAAGAGAAGGGAGAAGGGAGTTACTTTCCCAATAGGTGGATCAATTGTATTTAATGCCAGTCACGTTCTCCCTACAATCAGGTCATGCCACCCCCTCGTCCCCGCCCAATCCCGAATTCCAGCCCCTCCTGGAAACATCCTAACAATGACATCACTTCTTCCTCTGTGCATTCAGTGTGGAAAAGTGCAATAAAATGTTTGGAATTATCCAGCAGAGAACAATCCTAGAGCTGAAGGCCCTTGAATTAAGCAGAACTGTCCTCAAGGAAACCACCTTCTTTGAGCCCTTCTGGAATGACCCACAACAGGTGTAGGAGGGCACAGATCCTCTGAGCTAGAAAGGACAGCTGAAACCTTACAGAAGAAAAACCCCAAAAGTTAGTCTCAGAAAACCCCCCACTACATACAGCCTTCCAGGTGATTTACTCCCTACCAGGAAAGGTTTTACAGAAAGATCATCCACCTAGTATGCTCCTTCCTTTCTCTAAAGGGTCAAATGCCCTCGGTCACCAACGTAGGTGTCAGGACCACATCTTCTGCCCACCCCAGGTCAGCACCAGAACCTTCTGTCCAAATGAAGTTTTGTGTGGAATCCCGACCAACACAACAAATGCAGCAGGACCTCGATAACGTCATCTCGTTCAGGGTTATTTCGTTACAACGGTGGGAGATGCCGTAGGAACGTCAGCCCCGTTTCTATCCATTAGCCTACGGTGACACTGGCTGTGTCCTGTGCCATTTCGCCATCTACAGCGTTAAGTGAGAACTCGCTGTACAGGTCAATACTAATCGGTTTGGGGAGGTGTCTGAGAGCTGACTCGCCCAGCCACTCCCTCACCCCCCTGTGACCCGCCCAGGGCACCCCCAAGGATCCCTAAGGACCCACAGTAGTTTGAAAACCACTGCCATTCACCCTTCTAGTTCTCTCTGAGAAAACGGCTTCCCTCCTGCCAGTGTGGAATGCGAGAGCACCGTTCACCCACCAGGGGGCAACATACCAGAGCCTTGGTTGGAGCCTAAGAGAATGGAGGAGGGCGTCTCCCTGGAGCCAGAAAGGTCGAGGGTCTAGAAATACAAAGAGAGAGAGATGGACTCAAGGCACTGGGGCCCATGTCGCCCCCAGGGAAGCCCAGGGATCCGTGGGGGTGCTCATTTCTGCCCCCCAGGCGCCCTCGTGCCCTCTGCCTGGGGTGCTCAGGCAGCTGGGGCAGCTCAGCTGGAGGGGGTGGCCCGCCTCCTACGCTTGGTCTCCAGACTGAACAGCCTGGAACACAGCACTAGGGTGGCCCCTGACTCAACTCTGCAGCCACAGCTTCCAGAACATTCCCTGGTTCCTCAACTTCCCTCATTGACCTACCCACCCTCTGGATTTTTGCCATAGCCAAAAAGGAAGTAAATTCCTCCGAAATTATATTAATTCACTTTAATGTGAACCTCTAACTAGGCCATATCAATAAAAATAAAAGGTTTTGACTGATGGGGTGATGACTTCTCTTTTTTCCTAACACACATGGAAATAAATACATAGTGACTAGAAGTGTGAAAAGGTACCCACGTGCCACCTAAAAGAGCGTTTGCACACAAGCCGTGTTCCACATAGCACACAATGACAGAGGAGGCAGTATGACCTTCGCTGTCCAGTACGGCAGCCACTAGTCACATGCGGCCATGAGCACTGAAATTCATGGAAACTAAATGAAATTGAAAATCCAGGTCCTTCGTCACACTAGCCACAGTTCAAGTGCCCAACGGGCCGCATGTGGTCAGAGGCGACCATGGTGGACAGAGCAGACACAACACACTCATCATCACAGAAGGTTCTCCCAGACAAGGCTGTGTTGAACTCCGAGGGTCGCCAGCAAGCAGCTGTCAAGTCACACGGATGGCAGTGTGGGCTCCGTGTTCCTCTGCCCCGGCCCACAAGCCCACCGGTGAAAATGGACCCTGCTAAGACGGTCACCTCCACTACAGCCCGACCGCCCCATTCTGAAGACAGACAAACCCCATGACAACGGGAGCCTTCCGGGGGTGGCAGGCACGGAGACAGGTCCTGAGACTCTGCCTGGCCTCAGGGGTTACTGCCACTGGCCAATGGCGTGCGGACACTCACCGAGCCACTGTCCTTCTTCTCAGCAGACGTCTCCTTCTCTTTGGAGGCGCTGGCTGTCTCCGAAGCGGCGGCCGGCGTGCCGGAGGAGCTCCCCTGGGACGATTTGTTTAGTGTTTCTGTGCTCGCCTCGGTGTCTGCTTCCTGCTGAGGCGCGGTAGCTGGGGGTGAAGGGGGGACAAGCCGCATGTAAGCCTCGCCTGATGGCTTACAGACCTGCAGGCAGCCCCGCTCTGCTCACAGACACCGGGGCTCAGTAAGCTGACCCACCATCATCTGCATCAGAGGCAGCTGCTGCCCAGGGCACGAGGGCAGGCCCAAGGTGGCCAGGCCTCCAGAGTTTTCCAGAAGCTGGACTTCCAGACTTCGGGTGACAAGGTTAATTTTTAGAGTAGTTCCTGTTTTATTAAATCGTTCTGGACATGAAAGCACGTTCACGGAACCAATGAGGGTCATCATCAAGAGGCAGCTACTGCTGATTTCGAATTACTCACTTCGTAAATTCAGGTTTATACCTAGTTCAGCCCTGTGGAACTGCTTCGTTCTGAGGCAGGGTGGGGAAAGCCACGTGCAAACATGGTGTCAGAGGCACAGAGCATCTGCACACGGCAGCGATGTGGACAAACTGACCAACAGGGCATTTGAGAGATTTCAGAAGGAAGGACATTATGACCCCCACAAAGAATAGGAAGCTGAAGGACATTCTGGCCACCATGTAGTAACACAAAAGGGTCATCACACACATTCCAGAACTTAGGGGGAATTGAACTCCACTGCAGGGAGAGATGTAAAATCACTATTAAAAAGACATCTCCCTAAGGAAGTTAAAGGGCACAACACTGCATGGTTAGAAACTGACTTTTTAAAACTAACAGAAGCTCAGGAGAGAGCCCGAGTCGGCACACTAGCACCACCTGTTTTTGCAAATAAAGTTTTACCGAAACACAGCCACGCCTGCCATTTGCACAGTGTCTTTGGCTTCTTTGGCCTCAACTGGAGAGAGAAGCAGTTTCCACAGACCACGTGGCCCACAGGTTCTAAAACATTTACTCCCTGGACCTTCAGAAAAAGAGTTTGCCAACCCTGGTCTAGAGAGTGCTTCTCAAACTTGGCCTTTATACATCCTCACCTTTGAAAAGTTTGCCAATCTACAGGCAGACTACTACCTTGCTATTTCTTCAGGTTATTTTTATTTAAATAAATTCTTTACAATGGAGACTTTTAATTCTAAGCATATAAAGGTACTGTTACTTGCCCTAAATAAAAGCTAACAGTGAAAATTGCTTTTAAAGTACTATTAATAAATTCTAACTAGACATTGTGTGCTGGCCCAACCCCTGCCTGCTCTGCATTGGAACGAGATGAGAAAGAAGGGTTATTAGTTCCACACCTACACCTCTCCCTCACATCAGAAAAGGGAATCCTTATTCTCTAAAGCCCCGAGTCCAGGATTACTTAAAAAAAAGAGGGCAGATTTTCTCAACTTCAGAACCACTGACACTTTGGACCACATCATTTCATTCTTCGTTGTGGAGACCTACCCTGTGCATTGCAGAGTGCTTAGCAGCACCGCTGGCCTTTACTCTCGAGAAGTCAGTAGCAGCCCCTCCATTACAACCAATGCAGATGTCTGCGGTCTTGGGGGAGGACACAAATACTTCCCCCAGTGAGAACCACTACAACTCCCATGAAACTAAAATCCTCTAGGGCTAGGCTGCCATTACAAGCCCCAGGCTTTGGCGAACACGCAAAGACGACTGGAGTTTCGAAACACCTGTATGTACCGTGAGTCCCATGCTGCTCCCTGGGGTGCAAGGGACACAGATGTCCGGGAGCGGAAGCCGAACACCCACCCGCTGCCACCTGGGACAGGAGGCATGCTGCATGGCAGTACCTGACTGGGTGCAGGACTTCATGTGCTCAGGCCAGTGGGCCTGCTGGCAGGGGTAGTCGCAGTAGCTGGTGTTCCAGCAGCAGTAGAAAATGGCCTCCTTCTTGCAGTTGGCGCACCACTGCTTCTTCTTAGTCTCGTCCACTGCCTGCTGCTTCTCCAGCTCCAGCTGCTTCTTGACCTCGGCGATGAGCCGGTCCCGCTCCTGCTCCAGGCTCTGCCGCATCTCCGCCATGGTCAGCTCTGACGGAGTGGGAGAGGACACCAGCTTCAGCACACGGCCCAGGGCTCGGGGTCATTCAGACCAGGAAAGGAAGTACGGGGTGCGGATCCTGGCTTGGAAAGGCCCTTGGCTGTGTGACACACTGAGCCAGTAACCCCTGTCCCCATCTGCAAAACAGTCACTCACCACAGCGAGTCACTTAGTGCCACATTAAGGTAAAGGGACATATCTCAATCATGAAACAGCCGTAACGGGAGCCCCTTGGGGAATCTGTGGGAAGCCCTCACTTAACCCCTGAAAACAGTTTCCACCAGACTCCCTTTGAATTTTGTCCTAAGTTCCTAAGCCCGTTTCCTGTCGAATACTTAACACAGCCCTACTAAATGCACGCACTGTGCATTTAACCCCATCAGGTAAGTACTACCATGGCACCCCTTTCACAGACGAGCAAACCTAGATCCCACTGCCACACGGGGCATCGTGCGATCATCACCCAACAGGACGACTATCCAACAGCCCAGTGCCCTCAGCTCCTGCAATTTCACTTCGGGCCCTAAGTCCTCGTGCAAGTCACGGGGGAGCGACATGCACGCTGAAATGGGCGGCTGCTCAATTCCTCAAACCCTTTTCCTGAGATTCCAAAAGGAACCGTCCCGAAACCGGCGCGGGAAGAAACGCGGCCCTTCGCGGAGAAGACAGCACTCCCGGCCAGACAGCCTTCCTGTCGCTCCCACCGCCCCGAACCAGGAGCCTGCAAACCGGGGCATGCTCTGGCCGGCCTACGTGTATTTTAATTTTTCAAATGTGCCACCAATGTTTAAAAAACGGAGAGGCTCTGCATAAAAACAGATTCTTTGGACTTCACTAAAACGGGCAGCAGGCACAACATCTGAAGGCACGTCCTGCATGGGGACAAGCTCAGGAACGGAAGGCTCTCTCCTGGTCGGCCTCTTCATGAGGACTCGTGTTTACAGTGTCCAAGTTCACCACAGACCACCGGTGAGCAGGTGGGCACACGTGGGCACGCCTGCCCAACTAAGGAAACGATGGTTTCCAGCATTCTGTGACATGAGGGTCTGAAACCTGCTTTACCGTTGGGGGGGAAATCCTTAATAATCTTTATATGGACTGGTGGGTGAAACAGCATCCAATCTAACCCGAGACCAACGAAGTAGCTTCCTCCACAGTGTGGGGTACGCAAGCTGTCTTCCCAAATTTGATAAAATACTCACTATCCAATGCTTAAGAGGGAAAGTCCAGACTTGAGTCACAGCTGAATGACTTCGAACAACTTCCCCTCAGTTTCTTTACTGGGAAACTGGGGTAAGAGAGCCCTTTATCATTAATGCTCTGTGAGCATTAAATTAGTTAATTCATACAAAAGCACTTAACATGGTTCCTGGCACAACGTTAAGAGTTCAGTAAGTAGCAGGTGCTACTACAGTTGTTGCTATGACTTTGTTGCTGATGTTGGTATTTTTGAAGAGAGGAAAGGAAGGTGCTTTTTTGTGGGTTTTGTGTCTGTTTTTATACCTGGCTTCTCCAGCTTGGACTCTCCAGGAATCTTCTAGAACAACCCCTAGCCCTACTTCTGACTCAATTCACACCTGGGCCTGACTCCAGAGGTGCCAAGAAGTTCACATTCATAAGCTTCCCCAGTACGTCGCCGGGCCTTACCCAGGTTGTGTTTCATTTCGGAAAGTTCCTGCTGATGTAGCCACTGCAGTTTCTCTATCTCGATCCTCAGCCTGCGAATCTGTAATGAGACAGTGAGACTTAATAAGCATGTCTGGGTGCCGTTGGCCAGCAGAACCCAGGAGCTCCAGGTCTCCCCATGACTGTTAAGGTCACATGGTGAAGCTAGGGGCAGGCAGCATGAGTCTGTGCCGATCTCCCCACAGCTACGGTCCAGAGGCAAGCCAATGGGTTAACCCAAAGTTACGAGAAATCTTCCAGGAAACTAAACCTTTTCTAAGAAACTGTGGCACTAGGAGAAACTACTTAAAGTGAAAACAAGGACAAGATTTTCACAAATAACACAAAGAGATTTGGTTAGGATTTTGATCCACAAAAATGAAACTAAAACAAAGATAGCCTTATTTTATCTCCTACCTAACATTTTTGGTGGGCTCCATGGTCATTCACCTGAAATTCCAAAGCCTAATATCTCAAAATCAAGACGGGTGAGTTGGAGGCCCAATTTATTTGGAGGGATAAAACTCAATCTCAAATGACAATGAGGTATCTTAGAGTTTATTAATAATCACAATACTCTTAGCTGGAGAGATTTTGTTCTCCCCTCTCCCCTCTATGACACTGGCCCTGGGAGACATTTCGGGGTCAAACCTGGGGGGTGCTACTGACGTCTGGTGGATAGAGCCCATGGATGCTGCTGAACACCCTAAACAAACAGGACAGTCCCTACGACAATTACCTGGTAAAATGTCAGTCGAGCCGAGGTTGCAAAAACCCTGATTTACTCCACAGAGCGTTAACAATTAGTTATGTTTCACGACCCAGAAACGCTGCTGCCTTCTAATGTGGGGCGCTGCATATTACCTCTCTCAAAACCTGCAAAATTCTGGCATACATCTTGCAAGACCCCAGATTACAAGTGAAACTTGACGGACCCATACTTTCCACGAGATGACTACCACTGACATGAACAAAAACAAGTAACGTTTGGTGGGGGACTGGACTGGGGAGGTTCTTCTAAAGCAACCCTTTCCCCTCGTTTGCACCCCCAATGGGATCAGACAGAGAAACCCATTAACAGAAACCTCCTGGGCGACGCACTGAGTTCTTGTGGGGCCGCTCTCTTCGACCTCTGCATTCCCATTATTGCCTGTGGAAGGTCTATCGGGGCACCACTCTCCCTTCTGGAGACTTCCTCTTCCTTGCCTGAGTGCCAGCCTAGCGCTGTCAGGACTCACATCGGCCTCTGCCTCTGCAAGGGGTCCCCACAGTTTCCAACATCACTGCCCATGACCTCAAGAAACCCTGGCACTTGTCATTTCAGCTGGGGTCCTGTGTGCATCTGACTCACAATGAATCTGCCTGAGAGAGAAATTCATGGAGGTCTGCTTTTATAAGTGGTCACCTCCTAAGGGGACATTGCAACATTTTCACCACTCCACTCCCAAGTCCCCAGGTGGTGGTGCGCATACCCCTGGGGTACATGCTGGGCCTTCTGGGGTACGTGAAAAATAATCAGTAATGATGAAAAAGCAAGTAAAAACGTGCAAACCAGTTAGTTATGGGACAACAAATGTGAAGTCTGAAGCATCGTTTATGGAGATACTTCAAAATGAGATCACATCACAAATGCTGGTGGGTGAGGGCATGGCTCTGAGCCCTTCCCCCACACCACTCTCCTACCAATCATCATGCACTTTCAGAACCATCTGTTTGCGACATTTCTAGAACTTCCCCAAACATATAAGTACATCTATAGCCAGACTGTTTGAGCTGTTTAGTTACTGACTGAGTAACAGTAAGTGCATGGTCTTTAATCATGATTCTTTTCAAGCAGTTTTTTAATTTAATATTTAAATACTTGATCATTAATATTGTAAAATTAATTAAATCTGGTTTGTATTTTAGTGTAGTAGTTTTTCTTTCCTAACTTATGACCTCATTTCCACTATTTTAAATGCAGACAAGCACTGAACAAGTGTCAGCATTTAAAACCAGGGGTCCAATTTATAGAAATGGGGTTTAAAAGGGGTGCACAAGTGGAAAAGAGTTGAGAACCACTGCTCCAGGCCATCACTAAAATTGTGGAGGCCCAATACACACACTCTCAGAGAAAAAGGACCATGTGTATAAAAACATCCAAACTTACAAAGATCAAGGAGCCAAATTCACAAGGAGCAAAAAGACCTGGCTTCCCCAGTGGGCTAACTCAGGCTCCGGCGCGAGTTCTGACAGAAGTGATCTGCTCACCAGCAATGGGTGTCTCCACAGCACCACCTTCTGGCTCCGTGAAGAAATACCCTCATCAACCACCCCCATCAGCATAGCAAGCCTGTCCCGGGGAGCCAAGGGCCCTGGAGGGTTTCCAGAAGCTTCTTTATGGGACCATCCTACCCCATAAGACACTTTTAGCAAATAGGGAATTAACGTGTCATCTCTGACCTCGGCTATTGTGCTTCCGGTAGTGTTTTTAGAAAGGTCATTATATATCTCTGTCATCGTTCCTTTTATTGCATCCATCATCTGAAAGACAAAAACAGAAACAATTCAAGCGATCACTTCCCTGAGGCTTTTCTAGATGACAGGCTTCTAAACTCTTGCTGTGTAAACCAGTGGTTCTCAAATAGGGGCTCGTGACTGGCAGGGAAAGGGGAGGCACTAAACCTCCTATAGTGCACAGAACAGTCCCCCCAACAAAGAATTATCCAGCCTCGGTTTCCCTATGAAGAAAACAAGGGTAAGAACAGCACCCCTGACAGGGCGTGTGCAAGGATGAACTGGGAAAACCATGTGAAGACTGGGGCCTGGTACCTGCCTCAGAGCAGGTGTTCGTAAATACCCTTTCATCTGACCTTTACAGAAAAATAAATTCACGTGAGCATGTAATTGCAAAACTGCTGCCAACGCCCCCAAACAGTAACCCCAACTTCACCCCAACACAGGGCAGAAATGACTAAATTATCTGGTGGGGTTTCCGCTCCCTACTCCTTGAGGGGCCACACGGGGGTGCTGCCAGCAAAAACACTGTGCTTCGCACAGCTGGGGGTTGCTCATTCCACATGGGGTCCCTGACCCCCTGCACCATCTATGTCCACTTAGAATATGAAAACAAAATTGCTTTACAAGGAAACTTCAGAAAATGGGTGAAATCCAATACGGTCCTAGCGCCACGGTTACATTCCATTCTGAAGAAATCATGAATCGGTGGAATGACTTTCACTCTCCCTTCCAAATACAGCAAAGGACTCAACGTTAATAAACGGGCGCCCTTCTGCCAAAACACACAAATCGGGATCACCTCGGAGATAGGAAGAGTTCACTTTCTTTACGGCAAAGAAAATGTCTATAGAAAAGTTCGATTCCTCAGTGTTGCTACGAGAGTAAGTAAAAGGGGTCAGGAAGTAAGTGACAGCGGCCCACAGGAGCTCAGCGCGAAGCACTACCCAGAGCCAGGCCTGTCCTCTCATCTGTAAATAGACTGCTGGGACCGAATCAAATAGAAGGTGTGTTGTGGTTTTGTTTTTTTGTTGTTGTTGCAAGCGGAGCAAGAGACCATGTAAGCAATTCCAGACACCGTCTTCTATCAGTAACGAAAAAATTACTCCCCTTTCAATTCTCTTGAAATCCTACAGATCGCATTGATGCCTCTATGTCTTTTAACATTTTGCTGACACTCTACTTTTAATAAAAGGAATGGACAAAGAACAGTATCGGGTGAGACTAAACTTAATTTTTAAGTTAAGTCAATTTAAATAAAATTTAATTTAAGTAAAAATATTAAGTCAATACTAGTTCAAGTGATGGTGGACAACTGCAAAAATAACTGATACTTAAATCCTCCTGTCGTGAAGCGTGGGGACTCTAGATAACAATTCCTGTATTTTAATCAAAATGGGGACAGACACACTAAGTAAGACAGAAAGTTATCCCCAAGACGAAGTTCTGATCATTTCTGTAGCCACACTGAATCTTAAGTGAAGCTGCTTAGAAAAGCCACTGCAAGAACAATCAGTGGACCCAGGACATCTGTGGTCAGCAGGCGGCATGGAAATTCATAAACCAGCCCAAAGCCACTGTCTAGATCAGTGGTATTCAAAGGAAGAAGAACTGTCTTGGGTCACACATAAAATACACTAACAATAGCTGATGAGCTAAAAAGAAAAAGTCGCAAAAAATCTCGGAATATTTTAAGAGTTTGGGTTGGACCGCATGCAAAGCTGTCCTGGGCTGCAGGGTGGACGTGCCTGGTCTAGATGATTCTAGCTGTTACCACTCAAACCCCAGCTCAACCGCTGTGTCCAGGGGCCAGAAGCCCTTTTCTGCACGTTACTTCATCTTCAGGACAATCTGAGGAGGCAGGTACTGTTATCACACTCATCTTACGGGGAGAACACGGGGGCCCAGCGAGGTTACACAGTGTGCCTAGCTATGGACATCGTGCCTGGTAAGTCTCACACTTAAGCCACTGTCACTTCTATTCCACGTGGCTTCTCAATGCAAACCACGCCCTCAGCTTATTGTTAACTGTAGAGACAGAAACATGTGCCAGCATCTAAGAAGAACCTGGCGTGAATTCTGAAGGGAAAGTTTGATTCTGTGTCGTTACCCTGTTTGTCCTGACTTGAGAAGCTCAGCCTCCTGGGAGTAAGATTCAGTCTCTTCCACCTTTCCCTGCTTAGATCCCACTTTGGATGCAAATAAAAAATGCAATCTTAGACACCCTCAGTAAAAGCAGGGTCTTCCCTCCTAAAAGCCCCCTAAGACCTGAGAGGCTGTGACCCTCGTGGGTCCCATCAGCAAGTGGGTCCTCCAACACCCTGCCAGGCCCCTGCCAGCACTCACTTTGCTAGTGTACTTGGCGATGTCCGCAGCAACGTCGGCAGAGGCCGTAGCGATGGGCAGGTCGGCAGTGATTGAAGATGCAAGGGTGCTCGTAGTCCCCGAACTGGTGACCAGGGGTGACGACTGAGTGGTGGTCACCAGGGTGATGGTGGAGGTGGACGGGCTCTGCGTGATCTCCTTCTGCTGGACAGCTAGGAAAGCAAAGGGTCCTGGTCACCCCACTGCTGCAGGAAGGGCCTGTCCCAGCTCAAAGCTGTGGTGAGGGGGCAAAGCCTCTGGGATATGCCCCAAGGGCGTCACTACTTCCCAGGGACAAAGATTCCCTCCTCAACCAAACTCCAGCTGGTCTCCTCGGACCCCTTTCTCGACTGAGCCTCAACCTTGGCCTATAAAGACCTAGCTTCTAACAGCTCCAGGCAGCACCCCTAGGATGACCCAGTACCCCTTTATGTGCCCACCTGAGAAACCTCAAGACCGCCCAAAGAAGTGACTATTCCCCAACACCTAAAGACGGAGCCCGTCTCCCAGCCTCGGTGGGAACGTAGGAGCTGAACTGTGACAGGTGTCAGTTAGCAAACTCAGATGGGGGTCCCACAGCCCCACCCCCTCCCCACTTCCATACACTTTCACGTCCCTGACTCGATGGTCCCACTCGGCCCCCTTGCTACCCCCTCACCTTGATACAAATCAAAGTTGACTTCGGTTCACACGGGACTATTATCCCCGTATTGCAACCGAGTGTGATTACTGAGTAAGTGCTGTCACTACAACCATTGCCCAGCTTTGTTTACCTGTGACACAGGGAAACGTGGATACTGAGAACCAGAGCGTCAGTGAGCCTCTTCCCACCTAAATTCCCCCGGGGAAGGCTCAGCCTGCGTGTCAGGTATGACCACAAGCCTGGGACGGGTCATCCCAACATCTACATCCTAGGTTCAGTTCTGCCCTAGCAACTCATTCAAAAGGGGAGTCAATCCAGTCAGACTCCAACTGGGCCTGTTGCTTTCAGCCTTCCTGCTCCCCGATCTTTGAAGGGCTTCACTGGGATGGGATGGGGTGAGGGGGGGTGACAATTCAAAATCTGCTCGACTGCCTTTCACCCTCCTCTCCCACGCTACTCGTAAAGAGTCCTTCTCACTCGGGGGCATTCACGGCCTGGAGCTTCAGTCAAGGGCCCCACCCTCAAGGACCGACGGGCAGTTTCCCCATGGACCATCTCCCCGCATCGGCGCTCACAGAAGCTGGGCAAGGGGTAGTACCCACCAGACGAGCACCCTGCCTGCTCTGTCGTCAGCTCCGGGTGGAGCCTCCTGCCTGACGGGGTGGGGGTGGGGGACTCGGGCTCCGGGACTTCAGCAACTGGCTCCCGGTGCTGGCTTTTCTCGTGGCAGTGGCCAAGCCCTAGGGGTTCAGGGAGCCTGGCTGTACCCTTCCCGAAATCACGCCACGAGGCTCGTGGGTGTGCACAAGGGAATGGAGACAAGGGTGTGCACGGCAGCACTGCTGACAACAGGAAAAGACTGGAAGCAACCTCCACGGGAACATGTCACAGCAACTACGGAACGCTACGCAGCAGTCTAAAGAATCGGGGAGAGCTGTGTGTGCTCACACGGACGGACCTCTAAGACATGCTGATGGGTGGGAAAATTAAAAAATGGCACCATTTTTATGGTTTAAAAAAGAAAAAAAAAGGAAGCTTTTTATGGAGAGCCACATATATAAATATATATGCACACATGCACAAAAAGGGTTCACGGTTCACAGCGGCCGCTGAGAGGGAGGCTCGAACGGATGGCCCATCGGGACAACAGACTTGTATGTAAATATCTTTTTCTAAGGAGATGCAGGTGCTGGCTACAAAATGAAAAAAAAAAAAACAACAACAACAAACATATATATATTTAAATAAAAGTAAAAAACAAAAATCAAGCTCCAAAACAATTTTCAAAAATAATGCCGAGTGGAATGCGTGGGGCCTTCAGGGGCCAGCGGCCCGGACACGAACAGGAACTAAAAAGGACAAAAAGAACAAAACCATGGTTTTCCTCCTGTCGGTGTGGCCAAAAAAGGGGCGGGGCGCCACGGAGGGCAGAGGGGGAGGCTAGGTACCTTTCACAGCCTGTCTGGTCTGATATCTCGTCCCCTGGGTAGACTGAGGCTGCTGCTGCTGGCTTTGCTGCTGCTGCTGCTGACGTTGCATCTTCTGCATGTGCCACTTTTGGGAGGACGTTTGAAACTTACTTGATGAGTTCCACACGACCCGCTGCACGGCCGGGACCGTCTCCTTCGGCAAAAGCGGCCTCTGCTTTTTCACCGGGCTTCCCGTGGCGGCGGCGGCAGGGGCCGTGACCGTGGACGTGGTGCTGGTGGTGGCCGTGACACCAGCCGTGGGAGTTTGGGAGTTCGAGCGGGTGAGGACCGGTGTTTCGGGGGGAGACTGGCTGCCCGTCGTGGTGGACGGTGGAGCTTTCGCAACGACTAAAGCCAATGCATGGAAAAAACACAAACAAAGTGGATTTGAAGCAGGTTCGCCTACACGGTCGCTGGGCCAGCAAGTTGTGGGGCCAACAACCCACGGCCAGGACCGTTCAGCAAACTCAGTGCACCAAGTATACCCCCACCCCGACCCTGGAGCACGTCTGACTTTACTGACTTAGTAGCGTCCTCTGTCTCAGAGCACTGGCCTCCTCTTGGGGAGCACTTGCCCGCCTCAGAGTGCGTCAGAGCCGCTGGGGGAAACGGGGTCAGCGACACCCAGCGCCTGCCCTCAAGCTGCCCATCCACACCCAGAGGAGGTAGCAGATGAACAGAATTACTGCAAATTCAGACTGTGTTCATCCAATTCCAAAATGAGAATTCCAAAGTCAATGCCGAACTAAGAGAAACCCTTTAGTGAGAGAACCCCTAACACCCATACCCCGAAGGACCCGATGGCTTCCCAGTGAAGAACACTGAATCGGTCAGGAGCAGAAGCATCCCTTCAACCTCTTTGGAGTCCCTCAAAGTCTCAGTGTGGCGCCGGCCTTGATACCTGCCCCTATACTACAGGGAACTCCACCCCAAGACCAGAACCTTCGGACCCAATGATGTTGAGCTATATCCAGAATTTGGGAGCCTTGCTTTTGTTTTGATTGTGTTTACTCCTGCTCACCTTTAGGTGTACAGCAAGCAATACTGGTCAACCTATTATGAGGCGGTCAAGTAGAAGTCTACTATGGGTTTACTTTCTTTTTTTAAAGAGTAAGCTGCTTCAAATAAAAACATTAAGTCAGGAATGACACAAGCAGGACTTGGGAATGACAAAAATAACAAACGTGGATGCCTCGCGTTTGAAGAAGCGTCCAGCTTGGAAGTATGTCTTCATGGAGTACGTCTTCTGGGAGGAGCTGGGCTCTGGGGCTGGGGGGAGGATTTCAACAGACAGAAGTGAGAATTTGGAGGGGGACAGCATCAGCTAAGACATCTAGGAACAGGGAGCATTCTGATCAGTGAGGGTAGGCAGTGACCGGAGGGCAGGTTAGAGCCAGAAGCACTGAGCAGCGTAGAAGGGGGCAATCATATGAGGACCTGTTTATAAAAGAGGGATCACAGTTATCACTGCAGAGGTCCCAGCCACTGGGAGTGTGAAGCTCCCCCAGAGAGGAATCCCCAAGGATCACACACAAAATACGGGTGCAATTCAGCACCCTAATCTTAGACGATGGGCCTGAACATCAAACCCCTTTTAATGAGAATTCTGCCTGTCTTTTGGGATTTGTATCACCTAGAAATGACATGAGCTTGACAATTCTAGGGAAGATATTTGGATGCCAAGGAAAATGAAAAGAAAAGACAAGCTGACTTTTCTGACAAGGGCCTTCTTGGTGGTTGTCATATCTGGCTGGCCCTCCTGCTCCTCTAGAGAGGAGATAGTTCGCCAAGTTCATGGGCAAAAGCACAGGGTGGGGCTGGAAGGGGAGCTCTTCCTGCAGTAAGGAGCCCTAATCAATCCTTTCCCAGGACAACCTGCCAGACACTGGATAGAGCCTCTGCCCCTTCCAGAGGCACCGATGACCTTGAACCTGGCCCTTCTATGAACCCACATGGGGCAGATTCCCCAGCAGGATTTCTAACCTGCGGAAGTACCTTCAACACCTCCCCTTTTCTGCCACGTGACCAAAAAATACAGTGTTATTGTTGATTGGCTAGCCTAGTCCCCGCCTTGGGCAAAAGGGAACCTCCAAAAGGACCTTTTCTCTCTCCTGATTTGGAAAGCACACAGCCTTTTACAAATCAGGGCAAGACGGGAGGGCTGGGCAGGTACCCAAGTGAACCGCCAAGCAATCTCGGGGCGACGCCCAAATAATAAAATGAATGGCTCGTGGATCACAGCACCTGGAGAAGTAGCCCTTGCCCTGAAAAAGTCTGCCCAGGCCCGCTCCCCAGGAATCATGCCTGGCCTGCTTTTCCAAATAAAAAGTTGGAGTGTGTAATCTGAAAAGATTCCCTCGAAGTACTCTTCGGGGGTTATCATCTGGACACTAAAATATTTAAATTGCTAGGGGATTCTGATGGTTTCTGGAGCCGGGGGAAAGCCTACAGAAAATTCCATTTGTCCTAAAAATTCAGAATATATGATCCATCACTAGTAGCCTAAAAAATCATCAGCTGCCCCATCAAATTAACCTACTTACTCCAGAGTTTGGTCACTGTCATATATGTAAAGGCAGGACTTTTTTAAGAGAAGGATTAAAAAAGGAGGTAAAAAAGAGGTCTGTGGGCGAGCTCCCTTTGCCTCCGTTCTGGAGTCACCAGCTAAGGGTTGTTTCAGTACCTGAGCGTAATTTATGTTCTACACGGTAAGCTGGAGGTCACCCAGCAAGCTCCAGAATGCCCTTTGCTTTAATAATTTTTGTAAGTAAGAGCACACTGTTGACACGATGCTCTATTCCAGAGTCCCACACGAAGCTGATTCGTTAAGACCCAAGCCACCATCAGGGGGGCTCTGGATTTCAGACGACTTGGTTTTGGCCCCAACCCCCAGGAAATCTGCTCTAACTGCATCAGGCTTTAGAATCACCTTCAGCTTAATTCTCCGTCACACCCGCAGGGGCCTCCTGGAGGTATTTCCGTCTGACATCAGTGCAAGGCAAAGCTCTGATTCATTTCATCAACTGAAAGCCTTTTTATTTGGGGGAAAATATGAGATCTTCCACGGGACTGCATTTCCCTTTTTGCTTTGACTGCTGGGAAGCGCAAGAGTCAAAATGAAGACAACTGCTGGCTGAACCACTATGTACTGCTGTATACAAACTTTCCCCAGACCTCTCACTCTTCTGCCATCATCTTTTAAACTCATTTCTTTATTTGCATTTTGTTTCATGGTTATGTACTCTTGACAATCTGCCACAACTCCGTTCTGGAAGAGGAAAGGGCGTAAAAACCCATCAATCAAAAGACTGGTTCCAGAAGGAAAGTATATCACTCACAGGAGCACTGCCATCTGCACCCCAATACTCCCATAAGCCTCTTGGAATAAATGCTTCTCTTACTGTTCTCCACAACGGCAGAGGCGGCCCTACACACCCCACTCCACAACAACGGCACAATTTCCAAAGGCCATCCATGAATCCGAGGGGTGACCTGGGGATGGCGCACTGGTCTACCCTTCCTGTCCCACTCCATCGCATTACTCATGGACATTTCGTCCTTTCCCAATGACCTGCAGGAAGGGTATGCCCAGGCTGACACAAGCACAGACGTGCCTTCGCGGCAGCCGGACTAGGAAGTCCCGGGGGGCGGGGGGGAGGGGGGGGCGGGGGGCACACAGCATACATCTTCCTCAAGGGTCTGGTTGAGAAGCTGGCTTCTGTCACAGGCCAGGCATGGTAAAAAGTTACACCTGGCGGGCCCTTCAGTTACTCATAAAGGACACAGGTTTCATGGCTACAACCTCTCATCTGTCTTTGGGCAAGGTTTCTCCCGGGCCCTCAATTAATTCTTCATTATCTTTCTTGGGCATGTTGGGGTCCCCTCGCTATCCACTTGGCACACCAACTGGAAAACGTGCTGACTGCTCTGTCAATGGGAAGGGACACCGTCCAAGTCATTCAAACGTGCCTTCTGGAGGGTCTGCCAACACACCAGGGCTGTGGTTGGCTTGCAGGCAGCCACTGCTGGGTCAGTCTCTTGGAGCAGTGGCAGAAGCACAGTTGGGACTCAGGCACCTGCTCTCAGCCCCAGGGAACATTGGGCAATGTCAAGACACTTTTGATTGCCACAACTGGGCAGGTGCTACTAGCATCCAGTGGGCAGAGGCCAGGGATGCTGCAAAAGGACGAAGAATTACCTGCAATGAACGCACAGGACAAAGAATTATCCAGCACAAAATGTCAGTAAGTGCAAGGGATGAGAGACCCAGAACTCAAGTCAATTAAATGTAAATAGGGTGGAACCCCAATTAAGGTGTGCACCAGGCAACACGCCTTGGATTTCTAAGGCCCTAAGAATTAGCACCAACATCCCCAAATGGTCTCGTATTCTATGAAGAAACTGCACTTTCAGATCCCTGGGCAGCATGCAGTTAAGGGAAAGGAAGCTAAACTCATCAAGAGCTTCACACTGAACATGTCGAACAATTTCAGCCTTGTCCAGTGTCTACATGCTGACCAACACTTTAAGGAAATGAGTGAGCCTATCAGGAAAGAAGTTGCTCAGGCTAAAAAATGACTTGACTACTAGCAGCAATGACTACTTTCCAAGAAGACTTATTTTTCTGCAGTCCAAACTCCACCTCTCAGGGTACTGAGCAGAGAAAAGGTGGGCAGGCCCAGTTCAAGTCCTGGCCCCATTTGGTCACCTGCTAGATGACCTTGAGCCAATCAAAGCTTCACTGTGCCTCTCTGGGTGATGTGAGAGGGTCACCCAACATTTGATAAAGACAAGCAAGGTGGCATTCAAAACCAAGTCAAGAAACTAGAAACTGTACAATCACTTACCCTCCTGCTTGGGAGACGGTTCTTTGGGTTCCTTCTTACTTTTCCGACCCTCCCGCCCAGAATGGTCTTCTCCTAAATCTATGACAAGTTCGCTCTCTGAATCGGAGTCCAGCCCCAAATGGACTGTTGGGGAGTCCGTCTCATCTTTTCCCTTCAGCTTATCCTTTGTGGAATGAGGTGAGGGCTTTGCTTTTTCTGGAAAGTCCTTCTCGGGCTGGGGACTTGCCTTGTCCTTGACTGAGCCTGGATCTGCTTTCTCGCTGGGTGGTGATGCACTTTTCGTCTCCTCTTTAATTTCCACTGGGGTTGCCAGTTTGGGCTTTTTTTTGAGAGCAGATGGCTCTTTGTCCATCCGACTACCCTCCTTGTCTTCTGCATCTTCTGGCTCATTCTTGGACTTCTGCTCATCATCACTGATATACTCACTATCGCTACTATCTGACTTCTCGGAATCCTCCGAATCGCTGTGCTCTACGGCCGTATAAACATCTTCCGAGATTTCATTTATGCCTAAATTCAAAAAGAAAACCCAGCATGTGGCGTAGTCACAAAATAAAGAGCAGGACCAAAAACGCAAACATTTTCCACGCCAAACGCTGGAAATGAAGAAAAAAAAACAGTTCAAGTCGCCTCACATTGGCCCGGTGGGGTTAGCAGTGAACTCCAGTTGCCACTGATGACAGCTGACAAATGGAACTTGTGTTTGGAGAGGGTTTCAGTTATCAACATTCAGGGACGACATGGGGTCAATTTCGAATTTATCTGGAGCTAAATCTGTGCAACCGTGACCACTAACTGGGCTACAGAAAATGGGAGGGATGGAAGGCAGCACCAGAGATAAGCTGTTAAGACTGGCCCATTTTACAAGGGAGAAACGAGAGGCCCAGAAAAGCCACGTGTCCTAGGACACAAAAGAAAACCAAGACAGAGGCAAGGCCAAATACCTGGGGTCCTGATTTGCCACCAGAGCTCTTCCCATGCATTCCCAAAGCATCCAAGTCCTTTTTTTACGCTTTGTGTCCAGGGTGCAAAGAAACAAGCTAACACCTTAGAGCAGAGGCTGCAAACTCAGAGCCCACAAGCCTCAGTGGAGCAGCAGACACATTCTACCTGGGAAGCAGGGGTTGGGCCCACAGGGTTATTTGGCTGTTTTTGTGTTTTCATTTGGACCTTGTTGCCCAATTCACAAATCAGGATGTTTTGCATAGAAATCAAGATAAGGGGCCTTGAAACTGAGAGAGCAGAGTATCAGGCCACTGTGGGCCATAGGCTGGCAAGGCGACAGCTGGCTGGGGCTAAAATGTCACCAACCCCTTTAGGTGCAAAAGCATCTCTGGGGACTGGCTGCCTCGCTCTCTGAGTGGAGAGCGTTGACTACCATTGTGTTTCATTGTTGGTCCACTTACGATGGAGCCAAGAAGAAAGTCACGTATTTCCATGTCTCTATCAAAAAGGAAAAAGACAAAATAGCAGGTGTTTCACTTACACACAATCGTTCATGGGTAAAAGCACTATTTCTAACAGTTCCATTTAACTTATTTATGGCTCCTGCCATCAGGCAGCAGGCAAATAATAGTAAACCTTAAAAAGAGGAAATCCCAACCAGATCTTTGCATTGCCTTCATTCGCGAGCAATGCTACCACGAGTATGCTTCAGACATACTGAAGGCAAACTTGTCAAAGGACAATAAGCCACGAACAGCCCAGGGCACTACACACCGTGCAATGTATGTAACTGGTGAATTACATCCGCCTTCACCAGGGCCCAATCAAAAACAGGAGAACTGAAAATACAAAACCCAGATCTGGTGTTATCTCTGGGCTTGTGCTACTGCAGCTAACGGACAAGCATGACCACCCACGTGGTAGGAAAAGCGTGGGTGCTGCAGCTCAAAGGCTATGAACGGAAATCCTGCTCCTCCACTTAAATTAGCTACGTGACCTTGAAGGAGTGACCAAGGTGGCCCATCTCTCTGAGCCTCAATTTCTTCATCTGCAAAATGGGGTTCATAATAGTAGCAACCTCCCTCCCAAGACAATCTCTACGCAGTGGTTACTGAGCACTGGGCAGGGTGCACAGGAAACACTCGACAAATGAAAATACTAAAATTCTTATTAAGAGTCAGACCAGCTGCATGGAAGGGTCCAAGAGAGATATCTGAATGAATTGCAAAACGTCACCCATGCCACTCAATGTCCTAACCAAACGGGTGACCCAACAAGGAATGCTCTCCTCTGACCTCCCAGATGACTCCCAGCTACAACTCCTGTCTCCCCCAAAGGTCCAGAGCACCCACTAATACATAAGCCTCACTGTGCAGTGGCTTGCTCTCCAGAGGCCTGGCCATCCCCTCTTCTTTACAAATGCCCTCCTGGGCTCATTTACTTATTCAACCATCATTCAAAGAGCATGCCTCGAAGGCACAAGACCCATTACCCTGGAGAAGGCAAATCTTTGTAAGGCACCCTCCCTGCCCTTAAGGAGCTTCCAGTCCAGGACGGAAGAGGTGTGCCTGCAGACAAAGGGACGTGCCTGCACACAAAGGGACCACGGATGCTTCTGAGCAATCAAGGACCAAAGGAGACGGGCAGATGGTGGGGACAGTCAGAGGAGATTTCCTGGAGGAGGTGGCCCCAAGCTCAGCCTTAGGGACAGGATTCAGGTAGGCAGCGTGCAGGCAGGCAGCACCAGGGAAGAGAAGTGAGGCAACAGGTACAGAATCAGGACAGGTCTGCCAGGTGGGGAAGGGCCCAATCTGGACGCGAAGGGTTATGTTGGGACACTTGTGGGACATACTTGATCCTGATATCACGACACTAGCATGACTACTGAGAGGGAGCAGAGAGGTGAATGCAGGAAGACTCTTCTGCTTCCAAACTGTCTTACGGCCTGCCTCTTGAGTCTGCAGGCTGTCACAGCCGAAGAATAAGCCCTGAGGAATTCAAAGAGCCTGTCTGAGCAACCAACTTGCAAATCTGAACTATGTTGCCGTGAGTGGAAAAACAGTTTCGGTGAACCAACAGCTCAAGGTGAGAGCAGCCCGAAACCAACTGTGATCTCACCCGGGTGGGAACCTCACAAACAATAACGATGATGATGATGATGATGATGATGATGATGATGATGATGGAAGCAAACCAAAGACGTACCTAATTGTGCTTTGCAGCTCTCTATCGTCCTGTCGAGGTTGAGCTGGAACCTGCTGCGAATCTGCCGCTTAGGGGAGATGAGAGGGACGGGCGCGGACTGCTGGACCGACTCGCTCAGCTCCTTCAAGTCCATCTCGGCCTTGCTTCGATCTGGAAGACACCATTACGCCCTGGTCAGACTGGGCACCGGAGGGACGGACAGACGCCGTGTGGTGTGTGGCTTCCTTCTCGCGCAAACACGCGTGTTAGAACGCGCAGAGCGGGGTGATAAATAACGAACCTAAAAACATTTTTGTCATCTGTCCCAACAATATCATCCGCTCAGCGACAGGGGCCCACGTGGGGAAGAAACATTTGGCAGGTTTCCTCCATCAACTAAACAATCACCCGGGTTGCTTTCAATATTTAAAAAGCACAATCCCAGCCAGAGGGCTATCTAGGGCTGTCTGCGGAGCTCAGCATCGCTAGGGATCGCGAAAGCCAAAGGTGACAGCAACATGCTCAATCTCGGCATCAGCAGATAAAGTGACACCAAGTCTGGTTGGAGTGTGCTTGTAACTCCAGGCCCCGGTCAGAGCGGGCTGGTGTCCAAGAGAGCCGCTGAGTCGCTCGGACGACAGACACACTGGGAACGGGGGGCCCCAGCTCCCCATTAACCAGAGGCATCATTTTCATTCCTACTCAACCTTGTCTAAAGCTGAAATTAGAAAGGGAGGCAATCCCGAGACCGGCGACCCTCCCTCTGGCCAGCCCGTGATCCCTCCCTTCTGCTCCCAGCATCTGAGAAGGAGTGGATAGATCATCCTGGATGCCGAATCACCATCTTCTCGCTTGAGCTAAGAGTCCAAGCTCCTCACCCTAATCCCAGGCAAAGGCTGGTGAGTGCCGATGACTCAGGCCCAGAGGTCCTGCCCCCGCCCAACTTCTGCCGTGGGCTCTTTACATGACCAACTAGACCAGATTCCAAAGGGTCTATGCCTTTGCATTGCTTGAATTCCTTCCCCAATTCCTCTCCTGCCTCCTCTAGTGTCCCCAAAACATGTGAAGGGAGCAAAGTGAAGGTGGCTGCAAAGGCCCAGAAAGCAGTGGGCAACTCTGCAGGTAGGAGCAAGGTCTCTCACTAGCCCTGCCTGACACCCCCCAGCATCCCCGCCAACCAACCCCAAACTTAGAATGTGGGCACCTTCCTTAGTCTGACTGATCCCAGAAGATCAGTCAGAAAGCATGAGGCATCGAAGCATGGTCAAAGCCACCTGAGTCGTGTCCCAGCAGCTGCGAGCTCACACCCGATTCCACTCCATCTCCCTGCTACACCACCCCCCTCAATTGCCACCTCCGTCCATCAGGCTGTTACAGAGGCCCAGGACAGACAGCTGGGCTGCTGGGGCTATCCAAAGCCTCACTCTCTTCCCTCCAGTCCGTCTTGTTTTCTGACAGGACACACCCACCATCCTCTTCGCCCAGGAATGGGGCATTCCCTTACATTGCACACGGAGACTCATTCCTTTAAAATGAACCACAGGCAGCTTCCCAGATGCCCCACCCAACACACTCACAGGCGACCAGAGCAACACACTGCCCCAACTGGATTTTATCACCATAACAAGGTCCCCCCAGAGGAAAAAATAGGAAGGGCCTTTTCCCAAAAACATACTCGGGGAAATTCTAGGAATGAGGGATCAAAGGAAGCAAAGATAGCATCCTTGTCATTCAAGAAAAGGCTCTCAAGAACATGTCCATGTGTGTGCATGTACACCATGCGTGTGTGTGCTGCACGTGCAGCGCGTATGCATGCATGTGTATATGTCACTGTGCTGTGTGAGCACGCAGGTACACTGTGCCAGTTGTGCATGCATGTGTATGCACATGTGTACACACACATGCACGCTGACCACGGGCTCATCGGAGAGCCTATCAGCACCAGGAGTGGAGACATTCATGGAGACGACGGTGTGAAAGCCACTTGGGAGGAGGAAGCATATTGAAGAAGCACCTTACAAAGAGGACACCAAGAGCGAAACAGTGATAAAACAGCAAGGAGAGGCAGGAGGAGGAGGAAGAGGACCAGGGCAACAGAAAGCAGACAAGATCCAATCAAAGAGCAGTAGAGCTAGGACTTAAGGACCCCAAGAGTTGAGCTGCTCATGTGACAGCAAAAGGGGAAGGATGTGAAAGGTCTCAAAAGGAGAAGGATGTGAAGGGTCTGTCTCATAATTTCCACTCTCTGAAAAGAGGAAGCACGATGGATTCCAGAGGGAAAAGGCAGCCATCTCAAGCCTAAGTCAGAAAAGAAGTATCTCACGGAAATACTTTCCATGATGGGGGAGGGGGAGGGCACTGCCCGAGTGATACGCTCATCAATGCCCTCCATAACATGCCCATGTGGTTAACAGATTCCATATAGCAGTTACTGAAAAACACAATCTACTCTACAGGGGTCAGCAAGCATGTTCTGTAAAGGTCCAGAGAAGAAACCAGGCTCTGGACCATACAGGCTCTGGTGCAAAAAGCGACCAGGAGCAGTATGTAAACAAATGGGCATGGCTGTGTCCCAATAAAACTTCATGTGCAAAAACAGGTAGGAGGCCAGAGGGGGTCTGCAGGCTGTAAAATCTGTTATCCCCTGTTCTAGTGCCAGTGACTGCTAACCTGGCTGCACACACTGAAATTACCTGTACAGCTTAAAAAAAATTCCTAATGCCTCGGCCACCCCCGGCTCCCACAGTCTCTGAATTAACTGGCCCTTAATGGCAGCCAAGGTGGAGAACCTTGGTCTAGACCAGTCTCCTATGTGAGTAAAGAAAAGGCGTCACAATCTGCCTTAACCCGTGTATCTGTGTTAACAGTCCCACTCTTCTGAACTTTAGGGTTCACAGAAAGAGACCTGCATCTCACCAGAATAATTGTGTTTGCACGCATGCACACTGTTACAGTTGATGCACTCTCTTAACTTCTACCTAAAAAGACTTAACTATGGAATATTCATAATCAACACAAAGCAGAAGCAGGTAGAGCGTCTCATTTTACAAAATAAGGTTGCTCCAGTGGATAAGCTAGTGTAATGTTTATTCTAACAAGAAACCACTAAACAGCCCAGGGGATGGGATCAGGTCCCTGGGAGCAGACCTTCAGCTCAGCCAAATGTAATTATCTTCCTCAAATTTCCAAGGCACCCTACTCGCCCTCCTACACAGGAGGGAGAGCTGCTCTCCCTCATTTAGCTCACAGTAGCTTCCCAGGACTCCCTCCACCCCGGTCCTTCTATATCAGGAATCTCTTCCGAGTCTACCCTTGCTGCCAACATCTTGAACTTTTCAGGCAATAGGAAGACAGCTCAGGCTATAAGTGGAAACCAGGAATTTTTTAAAAAGAAAGAAGAAATACCCACGCTAGAGAAAAAGGCACCATGTTACATTTCTGGGGGTGCAGGAATCCGAACAGCCCCTTTGGCGAGCAATGTGGCAGTTAGCTCTCAAAATGCCAAATGCACCCGCCCCCCACCAACGATTCCCCATATGGGAATGTGTCCTAGGGGTACGCTCCCCAGGTGGGCAAAAGGGCCTTCACCACCAGCTGTTTCCAACACCAACCGTGGAAAACAACCCAGGGCTAATAAATAAGGTGTCTGGATAAGTAAGTGACGGTTCACCTTGAAATGGATTAAAATGCAGCCCTAAAACAGCAGCAAGTCCCTGTGCTGGGAGAGGGAAAGCCCACCCTATCTAACGAAAAAGGGAGTAATGGGTGGGACACGTAGGCGTGGGTGTGCGGGAGAAACGAAGGAAATGGGGCATAGCACGAGCACCTACGCGTGTCCTGGGGGTTTCCCACTGCTGACATTGGGGCTGGAGAGATCTGGTGGGGGGAGGTGGCAGTGGGCAGCCCGCCAAGGGGTCATCCTGTGCATTGCACAATGTCTGGCAGCAACCCTGGTCTCCACCCACTAGATGCCAGTAGCACCCACGTCCCGGTTGTGGCCATACCTACGTCTATCATTGCCACATGCCCCCAGGGGACAAAATCGCCCAGTGTGAGGACCACTGGTCTTCGTGGAGTAGAGCGCTCCGCGGAGACGAAAGCCAGACAACAGTGGTCACCTGGGGGGAGGGGCTACGGAGACAGGTGATCGGAGGTTCGAGACGGACCCGGGGGCTTTTCGTTAAATACCTTTCTGTGCCTTGAAATGTCTCTTACTATGTGCAGCCATGACTTATAAAAACAAAATAAACTCTCTAAAGGGGAAATAGAAGCACTTCTTTTTCAGTTTAAACAAACAAACAAACAAAAAAGATCTCGTTTGTTCGAACGCTTTCGGCCGACTCGCATGAAGGGACCCCCGGGAGCTACAAAATGGCGGCCCCGCCAGGGAGCAGTGTCACTCCGACCGGAGCCCCTGGCAGATGCGCCCACTTCCACCACGGTCAAACGTGCCCCCTTCACCCACTGCGTAAAAAAATAAAAAATACAGACACAACGCAGGGGAGAGCGCGCGCCCGCCACCACGTCTGCACACACGCGCTCGCGCTTCCCGGGTCCCACCCCGTGCACAACCGGGAAGGACGCCCGCCGTCCGCCGCGGAGCAAACGCGCCGAAACGCTCGGGGCGGCCGGCTTCCCCGCGCCGCCCACCCGCCACACAGCATCAGGGCCCGTCCTCGTCCCTCACAGGGCTGCGGAGCCGCTGCGACCGCCCAGCCCCACGCGGGCGCCCTCCGTGCGTGCGTAGGAGCAGGCGGAGGCTTTGCAGAGAACGCCACCGGGACGAGGGAAGGCCGGGGAAGCAGGCCCTGCGCGTCCCTCCTACCCACCACCTCCTCCTTACTCAGGACTTAGTTATGACGGCCGCGGAGTCGCCAGGGGCCCCGGAGACATCCTCCAGGGTGTCGGCTTCTTGCGTGGAGCCGTGGAGCGCAGGGGAGAGGCCCGGGACAGCCAATGAGGAGCCTGTGTGTCAGCAAGCAGGTCAGGACGGTCTGCACAGACCTGCCCTCCGACGCGCACCACAGTGAGCTGAGAGTAGCTGAGTGACTGACGGATGACCTGTGGGCTGGCTTTGTCATTTTAGTTGTTATCTCTCTGACCCAAGTACAGTTTTTGTTTTTTGATGAAACTGATGCCAATTCTTAAAAACTAGGCACGTTCACATAATAATCGGGATTTCTGTTTAAAAAAATCATTTTTTTTTCCCAGAATCTGACAACACAGGTTCAACTGGTGGGAGCTGCTTCCTTTAGAAAAGCACTTTGTCCTCCATGTGACTACCCATTTCGATTTGTCACCTTACCCTCTGACCCCTTGCCACCTTAACCCCTGACCCCTACAGCTGGCCAACTTATCTAAAAGCACAAGAGGCCCAGTGCTAAGGGCACATGAAAGTCACAACACAGCCCTTGTCTCGGAGCATTCGGTTCCTGTATCTCGGTTAAGAGCCCAAGCTACGGGCACACAGGCCAAAGAATCCCTCTGTGATTCTTCAGCATTTCCCTCCACCCCTGGATCGTCCGACCCACCCACAGCACTTTTTCACTGGTCCCTACCTGGTCCTCTTTCCATTAGGTAACTGAAACCCCATTCCATAAAGCACCCGCATTCCCAATGTTCCCACTGACACAACAAGGCGTGTCCCAGAATGGGAGGAACTAGCAGGGAGCTTCTACACAGGAGAGCCTGGGGTTCCACTGTGCCCACCCCCCCAAAACACACGACAGGAAGAACTCTTGGCACCTCCCACATGGTTCAAGCCAAATAGAAAGGCCCACTGAGTCACGGGGATGCCCGGGGGCCGCCTGGTTTAGGGAAGGCGCTGTCCCTGCCACACGTGACTAGCAAAGAGGAAATGTGACTGTGAGAACGCCTCTGCACGGCACTTCTTTTCGGGGTGTGGAGGTGGGAGAAGGGTGTGAGAACGCAAACCACACTGTTGAGAATGATGAAAATTCCCCTGGGGGGCAAACGGGTCCCCTTTGGTTGGAGTGAGGTCAGTATGTACTGAAGCCCCTACAGCTGCCACCCCGAATGCCCCATCACATCCAGGCGGCACTAACAGGTGACCCAGGGTGAACAAGATGCTGGCCTCCTGGAGACATAGCCCTGCACCCTCCCTTCCAGCTCTGCAGTTCTGGGTACCTCAAGCCTCCTCTTCAGACCTCAGTTTCTCCATCTGAAAACAGCACGGCAGGACGAGACAAACCCCAGAGGCGCGGACCACCCAAAGGCCGTGCACTCACACTGTGGCACCCCTCCACACAGGCGGCCGCCCCTCCCTTCCTAAAACCCCACATAGTAGTCCTCTTATCTGTGGGGGTACGCTCCAAGACATCCAGCAGATGACTGAAACCGTGGGGAGTACTGCACCCTGTATACTCTGTTTTTTCCCATGCACACCCACCTGTGATGAAGTTTAATTTATATGTTAGGTGCAGAGGAGATTAGCAACAGTAACTAATGTCACAGAACAATTATGACAACATACTGTAAAAAGGTTATGTGAATGCAGTCTCTTTCTCTCAGAATCTCTTATTGTACTGGACTCGGCTTCTCACTGCAAGGAAGCCCTTTCCGGCTTCTCTTTGGCGTGTCTGAACTGCCAGCAGCACTACTCATGAGCTGTGGGGCCATTATTTAGTAAAATAAGGGTCACCTGAACAGAAGCACTGTGCCACCGTGACAGCTCATCTGTGGCGGAGATGGCCACCACGTGACTAAACAGGCCAGCACAGTGTGGAGACACTAGACAAAGGAATCATTCACTTTTGACACACCATTTAAATCTTATGAATTGTTGGTTTCTGGAATTTTCCATGGAGTAATTTCAGACCTCAGGTGACCCATGGGTAACTGAAACCAAGAAAGCAAAATTGCTGCTTAAGGTCTCCCTGACAACAGACTGCCCTGGTGTGGCTTTCTCCTGGTCCACTGCTCCTTCTCAGCTGCCTCTGCTCACACTTCCTCTTCCTGGTGGCTCCATGCACACATGTGCCAGGGCCCTCCCTCATCCACCAGGGTGTCAGTCTCAGCATGACCACCGCTGGGAACCAGTAATCCCATTATGGGGCGGGGGCTGTCCTGGGCAGTGTGGGGTGTTTAATAGCATCCCTGGCCTGCAACCACTATGTGCCAGTAGCACCCCCAAGTCCCACAGCTGCTCCCCACTCCCATTGTGAGAACTACTGCTCTAAAACCCAACTCTGTGCATGAGTCAAGATTCCCAGAACTATACCTCCTGCCCTGCCCTGGCCTCAGGACCCCCTGCCTTCCTGACCCCACCCCACCTCCCACCCCCCCACCTAGGAGCCTAGTAGGCACCTCCAACTGAGAGAAAACTAAAACTGAACTCCTGGCTCCTATTTCTCCTGCCACAACCAAATCCGTCTGTCAACGATGGCACAACCCAGTCATTCTTGGTCGGGGAGGGGTGGGGGCAGGGCCTGTACTAGGCACTGCAGGGTGTTGACCTGCATCCCCAGCTTCTCCCCACTAGATGGCGACAGCACCCCCCACCCCCAGTTGTGACAACTAGAAATGTCAGAACAGTCATTGTCAAGTGCCTTCTGAGGGAAGAGAGGAACTGCCCCGCTTGAAAAAGGCTGACGTGGGCTCGTCTCCACCCAGCCCCAAGAGATCCTTCTAGAATGCCAGGTCAGTTCACATCCCTCCACTGCCCAAACCCCTCCACATCAGGGTTCTTGAGGTCCCGGTGTTCTCGGACCTCATCTCCTAAACAGATTCTCCCCCTCACCCTCTGGGACACACCACCTGGGCCTCCCTGCCACCAGCCACCACTCCTATACACACAAAGTTCTTCCTTACCCCAGAGCTTATAAATTTCTTGCTCCTTCTAGAATGTTCTTCCTCCTGATCCGGGCACGACTAGTTTTTCCTGTCACACGACTCTCCCAAGTAGGCCTTCCCTAACCCTTCCACGGGAGTGAACCACTGCCTCTTGTGCCTACCCACAACCCGCCCATCTCTGTGCATCCACCTTATTTTCCCTGCCTTTCTAGAACTCAAGCTCCAGAAGAGCAGGGTCCATGCTCAATTAAAAATGGAGCTTGTGACGGAATGAACCAATAAAAAAGGAACTTCGTAGTTAGGTCATTAGCATTTCTGGTGTCCTTTTTTGCTGAAGACGTTGGCCTAAGGGTAGTACTTAAAAAAAAACAAAACTGGAAGAAAATTAAGGAAACAATGTATCAGAATACACCACACATCGGAAAGGTAAATATGGACTCACAGGACTTAACACACATCAAGTATATACGAATATAAACTTTAAATCTATGCTTACATGTATGAGAACTGGGTGACTACGATCAAGGGCGAGTAGGTGGCAAATACTGGCCTAAGGTACTACAGGGTAAACCAGCTCTGCACGTCCTCGAGCCCCAGGCAATCCCTTACTTGTTCCTTTTCCTGCTTTCTCTTCATCCTCATCCGCCATACCTTGTACTATAAATCGTTTGCTCCCAGAGCTCAGAGCTCGGCGCCACACGTCGCAAGAGAACATCACACTTGCAAACGTATTCATCGCAACGGCCACAGACACAGACTTCCAAAAATTCCGACTGACCCAGGTTAAGATTCAGGATGCTTCCGGTGGTGGACGCTTTGTCCGTTTTCGCTGGGATTGGCGTGGACGCTTGAGGAGAGAAAGGTTTCGGGCTGCCGGATAAACTCCCCGCTGGCCCCGTCTTCGTGGACGCTGGCGACGCTGAAAAAGCATGGTACTCGTTAAAGGGCTGAGATTTACCAATAAGTAAACCATAACACTCGTAGGTGTGAGGTCGGGGAGAGCAGAGAAACTGTATTTGATTTCAAAAAGGCCACCAGAGCACCACAGGCGGGGTGGAGCGGGCAGGGCTGGCCATCTATTTCAAAGTCAAGGGCTTTAACCCAATGTTCAACCCTTAAAGCCACAAAGGAAGGAGGCCTCCCCAGCGGTTCTGTTAAACACAAAGCTCTAAGACAAATCGGCTAAGCTGCCAATGAAATTGGTTTGGCCCACGCACGGGTGTAAATCACAAAATAAACAGCGATTAAACCGGCCCCCACCATGGTCCAGATGTAGAGACCAGAGCCAGGCTCACAAAGGGCATGCCATGTGTTTGTGGGAGAGGCAGGGGCCAGCTCCCACAGCGACTGCACCTGCCGGAGGCCAGCATCACCCCTTGGGAGAGCTCGGGATTCCCATTTCAAAGGTTCCGTGATGCTGGATGAAGCTCAACTCTGCCCCAGATGGAGTGAGGAGACGTTGATAAATTTATCTCTCTTGTGCTATGCTTCAAACTTTGACAGGAGGGTGGAGAGTTGTACCTATACCCAAGGCTTTCAAAAATACTTTAAAACTCCCTCCATCCTGCTCCACCTGAGCCTCACCCACTGGGTAGGGGGAAGGAGAACAGAAACTAAACCATTTAACAAAATGAAGCATCCAAATGGGCCAACTAGAGCCTCCCAAGTGGTCCTTTAGATGCTGCCCCTTTGCCCAAATGGCTCACCATTGGGACTGTCCTGTTACTAAACATGTGACAGGCAACAAAACAGCCAGCTATCCTCAAATGCACAAGACACATCGACTCTGAGGCCATCTGGTCCTTAAAAGAAAGCAGTTTGTGGCAAAGGTGTTAGAAACCGAGGCGTCACGGGGACTTAAAAGTGCTCCGACACTTGAGTGGGCGCTTGCCTCAGTCTCCTCACCTGCCAAATGCAGACTCAGAGTGAGGATTCAATGGGTTGAATGTGTACACCAGCTCGGCCAGTCTGTCAATACACGTGAGCTCACCTCAGCCCCAGTGCCAGGACCTGCCAACACTGCGCTTAATGCAATCGAGTGGGGAAGACTCTAGTCTGGGGGCAGAGGGAAGTAGATTCAAGCACGCCTTGGAAGCCAGACTTGGCTCAAATCCCAGCTTTGCTGTGTGACCTTGGGCAAGTTACCTGGCATCTCTGAATCTCCTTTCCTGGCACCAACAAGGAGGGATATTCACAATACAATGGGAAGGTAAAAGTATCCACCCTCATCAAGTTGTAAGGATCAAATAAATGAATCACCTGACCAGTGTCTAGCATCTACCTATTAAGTCCTATGTGATGGTTTGCTCTTGGGTCAGTACTATTTTCGAGTTCCCATTAACCTCTAGGGATTTGATTTCGATCACCTAATCCAGGGGTTCTCACCTGAAGTGACTGTGCCCTCCAGGGCACATGGAGGGAATATTCGGTTGTCAAGAGTTGGGGACGTGGTACTACTGGCAACTAGTGCACGGAGGCCAGAGATGCCGTTAAACCCAGCGCAGCGCACAGGACCGCCCCTGAAAAGAGTTCCCAGGCCCACAATGCCCAGAGCCGAGGTGAGAAACCCTGTTTTAAATCACTCTACACATTTTCAAAAGCAAAAAGACATTGGAAAATGCCCTTTCAATTAAGCTTTGAAACAGATGCCAATCCTTTTAGAAAGCCATAAATCTTGCCCAAAGGAAGAACTGACTGCCTTTGAAGTCACCAATAACTTAATCAGATTTTATACTTTGATGTGCAATTCACGAGTGTGGGCTAAAACACATCATTTATTACCCGCATTTACACACTCCTACCCTGTGCTAAGTGTTGTTCTGACGCCATGAAACATGAGTCTCAGAATTAAATTAGACAAAAAGTCCCTTCCCTCCTTCACACCCTAGCCCGCTCTCTGTGGGGTGGGGGTGGAGGAGGTACTGATTCTCGCCAAATTTCCTCTACTTACAGAACCCTGGAAATAACTTCTGTGCCCAAAGGGCTGTGTTCTGCCCAAGTCTTGGTAGCACGCACAGAGAAGCGCTGTGTGAAGGTTTCTTTTCTAACATGGAAAGGTACTCAGAACACAAGGTCAAGTTAAAAACAAAAAACCTCTGAACAATCTACACCAGACATTACAAACCCGTGATCTGTGAACCAAGCAGTTCGCAGATCCACTTGACGTAGCACACAGTTCTTTCCCAATTTGAGCCAATACGTAGAAGTCGGGGGAGTCTGCATTTGGAAGCACGTTTGAGACCTCTCTTCGACAACCACAAGCCTGGCGTCCCTGAGCCTACGTTCCCACTTGGCTGCAGCCCGGAAGAGGAGAGGCCCTAGTGCCCTTTAAAAGGCACGCTTCTCTAGCTCAGAGCATCACGTGTTGGAAGAGTAAGGGCTGCTTTGGTAGTGTGACACACACAAGCACACACTCGTGTAGGAGGTGGGACAATGAATTTTGCGAACTCACTCCAGAAAACGTGCAACGTACGGCATTGCTGAGTATCACTACCCAAAACTGGACCATTGAATTCGCGAACTTGCCACCCTGCGCTTGAGTTGGCAGCACTGTACACACAACACAGTGAGGTGGCAAGCTGCTTCCATAGTGCTGCCAATGTAAGTACACGGTGGCAAGTTTGCGAACTTAATGGTCAGGTTTGGGGGATGACGACAGCTCTGATGGCCATTCCAGAAAAAGAATTAGAAAATGGCTTTGAAGGGTGGACTAGGAGTGGCATCAGTGCACAGCTTCCCAAGGGGAGGACTTTGAAGGTGACCGTAGTGATAGTCAGCAATGAGGGATGTAGCACTTCTTCTAAGATGAGTTCGCGAAATTTGCTGTCCCACCTCATATGTCATCGGTCGTGGTAAGGAGCGTACTCCTGCTTTATTTCACCCCCCACCCCCTGCCCCGTCCCTACGACTTCTCAGCCTTGTTCATCCATACAGGCCTGATTCCCGGAGAATGTGCGTTCTCAACCTAATAGGATGATTTATAAACCAACATGGAAAAAGTCTGAGAAATAGTATCTAAGGGATGACTGTTGGACGTGGGGTGGTCTGTGACTATAGTCTTTGAACATAACTATTATTTTATGACAAACACAAATTGATTTCACAATAAAAACGGAGTATGTGAAAACATTTTCCCTTCTCCCCAAGCAGGAAGCCATACAGAGCTCTAAGACCGACCAGAGGCCCATTAGCGCAGTGGGTGGTGAGAGCCAGGCCCCAGGACTTTGACCCTAATACATATTAATGACTTAAATTGGGATCCCACAGGCAAATATTAGCAAAGGCATCCATTCTGGCCAGGAGGTCTAGATAAAGGGGGAAGCAGGGGAACCACTGAGAATACAAAGCACTCTGACCATTAAGACTACAGGATTTCCAGGACACCGTGAGAGAGAGGCTTCCGGCTGGGCAAAGTGCTTCTTAGAAAGCTACGCCCAGTTCTGAGCATTACAGACACGTGACGCTGAGCGCCTCCATCCCCCCACCCCCACACAAGAGGCGGCTTTACCTAACACCTTTGATTTAATAACTTACTGATTTCAATTTGTAGTTTCACGTTACTAGCTACAAATTCTTCCTTGCTATAACTAATATGGTTTTTCTATCCTACGACAATCTTTTCTTTCTTTTTTTAACACAATTTTGGATATATCACAGTCTTGCTCAATTATACTCACTCACCCTGATTGTGGGGACATTTCAATAAAGATTCCACTTCTTCCACTAAATGCTATTACCGCTGCCAGCAGCAGAGGGCAGCAGGGTGCAGTGAAAAGAAAACGGGTCTCGATTCGGGCTCCAGCCATGGGAAGCCGGGCCACCTCCCTACACTCCACAGAAACCTCTATTTTCTCTCTGTAAAAGTTCTCACGCCTGTAAGAGGCTGGCAAGCTGACCCATGGGCCATACCACCTGTTCCTGTATGACCTGCAAGCTAAGAAGGGTATGCTACCATTTCTAAATGGTTAAAAAAAAAAAATCAACAGTTAATGAAACATACATAATTAATTTCAGTGTCACTGTCATAAACTGTCTATGGCTATTTTGGTAACATAATGACAACGTTGAATAGTTCCATAGTTGGTGACAGAGACCCACAAAGCCTAAAATATCTACTATCTGGCTCCTTACAGAAAATAAAAAAAGACAATTTGTAAGATTAAAACAATTTTGAATTATTACTCTCTCTCTTCCTGCACTACTCATTGGTTAGCAAAATGACTCAAGCACATACTAGCAAAGGGATTATATTTTGGGAAAGGGACTTCAAAGTCACCTGAAGTGGGACTAAATTTACCACTTTTTCGGGACTTCTGACGTCGTTTCAACCATCCTTACCTCGCAAGGGAAGAGAAGCTAAATGCAACATTATACGTGTTCTCACATTCCTAAAAACTATGTTTTCTGAAACATGGTTCACAGACCAAACAGGTTTGATTTCACATTTATATATTAACTTCACGTCTTTTGGGAAAAAATACAACAGGCAAATTAAACATAGGCATGTATGTTTCATTTAGCATAGGCTGAAGCTAAATGGCAGATTTGAAATTAAGAATGTAATAAAGTAGGTGGGACTCGGATGTGGCAAAAATCACAGCAACGAAAACTACAGGCAACAGTTCACAGGATCACTGCCAAGGTTCAAACACTTTCTCAAAAGCGTGCTCTCTATGGGAACTAACAAGCCGAGGAGTCCGTGTGATTGATTATGCCCCAGGTTTTGTTAACTCGGATTAAATGGAATCATGTCATAGAACAGAAGTTAAGCTCTTAAGGACTCTGGCCAAAAACAAGAGAGCAAAAGGGAAGTTCCTACTGAAACTATGTCAACACAAGTTACATCATCCTAGAGCAAAACTCTGACCCTCAACGGAGAGTAGCTAGGACCACGTGGCTATGATCACACCTGGGGAAAGGGACTGCAGGCTTCTCTTCAAAGAACCAAAAGCCACTGGTACCTAACTCTCTTTACTCCACCGGTAGCCATTTGGGGCGCAGCTACAAGCAGTACTTGAAAATAACCAACCAACCAGAAACAAGAAATAACAGAACCAAAATGGGACGGAACGGAGTTCACAGTTGACTAAGACCCAGGACTTCCAAGGTCTCTTGAAGAACAGCCTGCTCCTTCAAGAGTTCTTATGTAAAGGGAGGGCAGCAAGGAGGGGGAGGGAAAGAGCGAGTTTGAAAAGTTATCCAAGGTTAATTAGCTTGGCCAGAAGTTAAACACTGGTAGGCCCACCTGTACATGTGCGTTAGTCATTCTAGAAAATATTAGAAGACGTTTTTTCCCCAACATTCTACTCACTGTCTAGACCAGACTCTTCGAAGACATTCTGAGTTGACATTAGTATTTGGAGATTGTATATAAATATTTTTATGTAATAAATGCAGGTTTCCCAGGTCTCTGGAAGAATGTTAAGATCTGAAAACCATGAGTCCACATTCCTGCATAGTGACCATGGGCTCAAGCCCTTGAAATGGGGCATGTGTCCCGGGGTGCACAAGTCCCTGTCCCCTCAGCAGTGTCCCCAGCCCAGAGCCTCAGGGCTGGCTGCCTTTACCATCATGCTTTAGCACAGAAACTTCTCTGTGCCCATCTCTCAAAGGCAGAATGACGAGAACGGACAGTGAGAGCCATGCGTCAAGGAAACGGAAGTGGAAATGATGAAGTTCTCAGGTATTTAACATGCAACCAAATCACGTCTGGGTAGAACGAATTCAAGTTGTCATGACTTTTCGTATAGTCAGCCAGCATCCCTCATCTGCATCACCCCTCTGAATCCATGCAGGCATTTGATTAGCAACCACACTAAGTAAGAGAGTTCCAGCATTTTTTGTAGCACTTGCGATCCCAAGCACTGTTCTAAGCCCTCCGTGTGCACTGATTCATTCAATCCTTGCAAGAACCTGTGAGGCAGCTCCTGTTACTATTGTCAAATATTGTCAAGATGAGGAAACTAAGGCATAAGAGGTGAGGCATGAGGCACCTTGCCTAACGCCACACAGCTAGGAGTAGCAGAGCTCCTAGTGGCAGAGCTGGAATTCGAGACCAAAGTCCTCATTCTTAACCTTTCTACTATAGCCAAGTCTCAAAAATGCAACACACTAATAAGCAGGGTGACCTTTAAGGAGCGGGACAGCTGGGGGGAAAGAGTATTATTTATCTGCATGTTTCTCTGATATTTGAGTGTTACATAATGTGAATGCATGGTTTTGATAGAAAGATAATGCTTCAATTAAAACAAAATTCTTGAGAAACAAAGAGTTGTTACGGGACGTCGTTGTGATTAATCTAAGAGGCATTTGAACGGAACTTGGAAGGATTTCCAGCCATCTCTGCCCACTTCTAGGAATGACGTCCATGATGGCCTGATGGGGCTGCTTTTGTCACTTCTTGGTCCCTAACAGCAAGAATCCCGTTGGGTTGAAAATCAGCCCCCCCCTGGAGAGAAACCCCATGCAGCTCCCTCTGATTCTATGACACTGGCCAGCTTGAGCCCACGGGGTATGGCCGAACCCATGCTCCTGGGGCCTCCTCCACCCTTTCCCGCCAGGGGCTGACCTGTGCTCTTGTCCAGAAAGTCCATAGACTCCTCGCTTGCGCTGAAGTGGCTCGACATGGCCTTCTTCTCGGGGTCTTGTTCCACGTCGGAGCCCGTGTGCACGGAAGAGTTTGTACTCATGGGGGAGCGAGGCATATCCGACAGGGAGATCCTGCGGCCCGTGCCCCCACTCAGCATGGGCTTGCTCATCAGGATCTTGGGGGATGCCGTCATATCAAAGTTGAGCTTGACCTTCTCCTGCTTGTCTATCTTGGCGGCGCCAGCACTGGGGTTGGTGGGGTCGAGCAGCATCTGGTACTGGCTGTTGGGTGTGTAGGGCGTCCTGAACGGAGAGTAATTAAACACCCCAAATTTCCTGCGGATGTTCTCCACGTAAACCTCCATCTCCTGCATTGCACTGTTGAAGATGCTTTTAGTCTTTTTCACAGAAAAAGGAATTTCTTTAGACATGAGGTAGCAATTATTTATTGGAACCCAGGCCCTAGGAGTGCAAGAGAAAGAGTTTAAGTCGACTGTGGTCATGTTCAAGATTCTAGAGTTTTCTTTAAGTTCTCTTGTAAATTTATTTCATTGTGGTAAGATCACAACGTGAGGTCTACCCTCTCAACAAATATTTAAAGGTACAATACGTTATTGGTGAGGACAGGTCTAAGGTTGTTCAGGAGATCTCTAGGATGTACTCATCTTGTTTAACTGAAACTTTCTGCCCGCTGATTAGCAATTGCCCATCTGCCTTCCCCAAGCCCCTGACAACCACATTCCCTGCTCTGATCCGATGAATGTGCTATTTCAGATGCCTCGTGTAATGGAACCATGCAGTATTTGCCCATGACTGGCTCATTTCACCGAGCATCACATCCTCACGCTACATTCACACTGTGTCACACACGTCTGAAGGCTGAATAGGGTTCCACTATACAGACATCTCCCTTATCCATCCGTCTTTCAATGGACATACAAGATGTTCCCAGAATTGTTTTTTCCTTAAGGCAAACCAAACGGCCCTGATAGGTTTGCCAAGATTCTTGAATACATATTCTCTTCTCTTTTCTGACTCGGTTTGAATGGCTAATAAAGTGACTTCACACACATGTTCTGTCATCAGGACCAAATATGACAACAAACTTCCCTGAAACATTAAAAGGCTTAATATTAAGTTTTAGTCATTTTACTCCATTAAAAATCATAAACCCCCTTTGGCTTTGGGAATAAGGGACTAAGTCACTGTACCCTAGACCCCTCTCCCAGCAGAGCACTATCACCCCGCCCCCCGGCATCTCTCTCAAACATAACAAGCGGCCCCTTTTTAAACTGGGGTTTTCCATGCGACTAGGAGGAAACGCTGTAAAAGCATAACCCTCAAAGGGGGCGTACGGCTCCGAGTGGGAGAGAATTCACACGGAAAACAACGAAAACACAATCCCTTGGCCTTCAGGGGTGTGTGCTCCACTTCCTACTCCGGGCCGGTTCCCTTCAACCCCCCCCACGCCCAGCGCGCTCTGCAGAGACTGCGCCAGCACGAGTCACTTCCCTGGGCCTTAGTGATCCGAGTGACAACCGGCAGGAGATGGGAACACGACTCCCATGCTCTGGGAAAAGCAGAGCTAACCCAGTTTGCAGCTGGGAGTGTGGCGGGAGTGAACTCTTCCCAGGAGGCCTTTTGAATTTCACGGGCCATAAACTCAAGCCTGGTATCAAGTAACAGGGAGCAGAGCGGACTGTGCGGGGGAGGATGTGCGGGGGAGGAAGCTCCCGGCCCGCACCGGTGCTCTCGGAACAGCCCGCGCAGGCTTGTGGACCCAACGCGGCCACAACGGTAGCACTTCTTATGTTTAACCCCAGTTTTAACAGCTGGTATCTTGTTCCTATTTTTAAAAATGACCCAGGAGAAATAAAGCCCGTGAGTGCACAGGCCGAATTCAGGGCCCAGGTTGGCTGCTCGGAATTCTTGGGTGTTCCCCAATGGTGACACAAAGACTGAACACCTCCAAAGCAGCGGCTCTCCGAGTGCTGGATCACCAGCTTCTCCTGCACTCCAACTCACCGCTGTCAGATGAGACCTGAGAAACGGCTGGGAGTGCCCTCGGGCTGCGAGGGGACCCAGAGGCCGCCTGGGTGGGTAAGGTTCGGACCAGACAGGACAGACCCCAGGAGTAGTCAGGACCTCCGGGGCTGCCCACGCGCAGACAGGAGACTCCCCTTCCGGGAGCTCTGTCTTCAATAAAATGGAGGATGAGCCCCAAACGGGAGGGGTGCCAAGGGGAGCAAATGAAAGGCACCTAGGCCAAGAGGGCGCCTCCCCTCCCCCACCACCACCTGCAACTTTCGTCTGTGCCTTAACTATTTCCTCGCAGGTTCTCCAGTGCCTTCAGTGAAGATGCTTGGCAAGTGATTCAGGGAAGTGTTTCTTTCCCTTTAAGAAGTCCCAGGAAATATTTAAAGGGAAATCAGATTTGCTGCACAAGAGAAAGCCTGTGGGGGGAGCGGTGTCACAGAGGCCACAGAGTCACAGTGGTGAGCTCCTTCCCAAGTCAGGGCATGTTTTCTTATCAGTAAAATGGGAATAAAAGCAGCTTCTATGAAAAGCACTTGAAACTGTGCTAAGCCTGCTGCATAGTTAGCACTCGGGTAATGCCAGCTATTTCTTTTATAGGTCTGCAGACATTTAATAAAATATTTTCTATAGTCTTATATGATACTGTGTGTGTGTGTGTGTGTGTGTGTGAGATAAAACGAAAAATAAAAGCAAACCCTTTTCAAGGACAAAAGGCACATGATGAGACTTTTTAGAACTGCACTGATTTGTGCAAGAGCCTTCCCAGGTTGTCTCGTATTTATTAACTTGACGAGGAACATGTAATGGTCTGCAATCTCTCTTATTCTGCTGTTTGGACCAATTTCACTTACACATGTCCAGGCTCATATTTTGGCTGTACAACCACAGGGCAAGTTGCCTGCACAAGAGACAGCATGTGACACCTCCTGCAGCCTTCCTAGTGTCCACGTCATGTTCCTGGGTCTGACCCAGAGCAGGAGGCTGTCAGCACACACCGGTCCCATTCCCCCTCCACTGTCAGTGACGCCCGGCCTTGGCCAACTGCAGCATTCCCACATCACCAACCACTGCTGCTACTCCACCCCTCTGCGGACTTGCCCAATGCACACCCCTCACCTAAAACGAGCCCGACAGCTCAGAACCTTCCCTCCGAGGGGAAGACGGCAAAGGGGGAAGGCAAACCTCACGGGCATCAGACACGTGCTGCATCTTCTTCACAAATGTATGGCTTCCGTGACAGCCCCCACCCACACCTGCAAGTCGGAGAAAATCGCCTCTGGAAGCAAAGCCCCCGCGATGGCTATCAGGCAGGAGTGAGGTCCGTGCAGAGCTGAGAGGGCAGACTCATAGGCTCTAAGGGTCTGGGATCACAGGCTGCAAATGGGCCAGTGCAGCTTCTCCCCTGTGCCGTGCCCCCACCCCCACCCCTATCCTAAGTCTATCTACACCATAATCCCAAGTCATCAAGATAACCATGGCCAGGCTCTAATAAAGAGGCAAGATGTACAACCTGTCACGAATTCCTCCTGTTGTTCAAAGAAAAGCCAGACTCCTGATAACAGCCCAGGTGACAGCCCCCCCCACCCCAACCAACCACACCCATCTCTTATCACCCAGTCCTCTCTCACTGTTCAAACCACAGTGCTCCCAGCTTGTCCTGAGCATACAGGGCCTTGGCCCTTCCCTGCTGAGACTCCGCAGTCTCCAGCCCGGCCCCTCGGCCCGGCCCCTCTACCCAGATCGTCCCTCGCTGCGCCCACCCCGCACCCATCACCTCCTGGCCTGAGATAGTTGCGCCTGCCTGTTTACTTGTGTACTGTCTAGCTTCCCAGCTAGGATGTCAGCCTTCCCGGCAGAGACAACATGTGCCCCCGACTCCTGCACGCATGCCCAGCACTGAGTACGTGGCCTGGCCCAGAGCAGGCACCAAATACGTTATTTCTATTTTTTTTTTTTTTGCTATTTGGTATGTGAGTAGCTCCCTGACTGGGAATCGAACCCAGGCCGCAGCGCTGACAGTGCCAATGCCGAAGCCTTAAGCCACTACACCATCGGGGAACTCCCAAATAAGGAATTTCTTTGAATGAACAAAAAAATTGAATTTTAAAAGGACTTCCCCAAAAAAGGGTCAAAAATCAAATAAAGGGCAATACTTCCTATCCAACCCATGACCCTCTCGGCTAAGCCTGGCACCAGACAGCCTGGATTCCTAGTCTGTGATTTTACAGGTTACTTTGGAATTCACTCTTCTCCTTGACTTGCAAGAAGACAAAGCAAAGTTCAACCAAGAGAGCAATACTTCCGATTCCAGCATTGTTTAAGATTATAAACTGTATGTTCCGTATTCTGTGGTTGTGCAGACCATTCGAGAACGTCTTTTAAGTACTTTCCTCTACACACACATTTCTAACTGCTCGGCAGGGCTTCAAAAGGGGCTTTGCCTCACAGACTTGTAACTTAACTTGCTAGAAGGGAGCTAAGATATTAGCTGCTGCTCGCCTCCGTCTACCTGTTGTTCTCCAACTCGCAGAGAACTACTCATGGCTGGAATAATGAAATAATTCACTTTGTGGTGAGAGAAAAGAAGGGAGAGGAGAATGGCTGGGACGGCGGGGGGGGGGGGGGCCGGGGGGGCTCACACCTGGCACACAGCCACCCGTTGTCATTCCCCATTTTGGCTTCAGAGAAGAGGAACCGGGGGCACCTGCCCAGCACAATGACAGAGCAGATTTCGCTGGCGATCCAGAAAAACACTCCTGGTCCCTGAGAGCATTATTTGGAAAAGCAATTTGCATGGCAGTTTAATTTATTCCAGAAAAACCAGGGAAAAAAGAAGGGCAGCACTTCAAATAAGCCATGGAATCTATTCCGATGCTGGTTTCTTTTTGTTTGTTTTTTTTTAATGCTGAAAAAAAAAGTGAGGAGTTGATTATAATTTATATTATTTAACAATCTAGGAAGTTCTGGGCCATCAGCAGTTCCTGTGCAATTACAGGTGCAGCTGGGAATGCGGCCATCTCCGTGGAGCTGTTAGTGTGGCAAACCTCGTTAAGTGTGACACATGTGTCCTTTCGACAGAACATGGGAGGTACCGGGACCGCTCTAAAATGGGCTTCATTCTTTTCGTTCTCAGTACGCTGACCTGGGCCACTCAGCATGGCTTTTGTCATCCCTGATGTTAACGCGGGTTCTCTTTTTACAATAAAGTCGCGACTATCCCATAGGCTTTCGCTTCTCCATTTGTTATGTTCTTAGGAAATTCTATTTTGCCTCCATGAGAAAGTTAGTGCTTTCTCGACTGCCCCGCAGCCACCACAGTGGGTCCCCACGCACCACCAAAGCCCCACCCCCTCTGGCACCCCCACATGCCTGCCATGGGTCCTGGGGCAGTGGAAAGCATCCCTTTTGTCAGGTCACCGATGCTGATTTCATCAACAAAGCCATGACAGCAAGACTCCTTTTCTAACATACCTGAGAAAACTGAAGCCCACACGTTGGCAGGCTTAACACAGCACAGGACAGTATTTTTAAACTATTTAAGAGCACTGGCTGGTATCATGACAGTAACAGAATAATCACCAGTGCCCCTGCTCCTGCTCGTACCCACTGACAGTATCAAAGGTTCCATGAAAGCTACACATTTGCAGCCCATTTTTAACTCCCACCTGTCATGTTGTCCAAAGAAACGGGCATCAACCTGTCCATCCTTATCCCTCAGAGCTTTTGCAGGCCAGAATGGAAACCCCTTCAGTTTTGCCCAGACCAAAGGATGCGGATTGCTCTAGGAAAAGAAACAGAAATCCAGAGTTCGTATGTATTTGACAGCAAGATACACACATAAAAAAAGTTGGGTGTGCGAGGATAAAGCAAAGTCAAGGCAATACAGCCCACAAAGTGAAAGAGAATAGTTTCAAGCAGGGTCTCCCCAATCAGTGTTCCCTAGGAGCTATGTGGCCAGTAAGCCTGGGCAAAGATGGGAAAGGGGTCAAATGGTGAAATCAAGAACTAAGCACTGACAAAACTGGGCCCAAATCCTGGTTGTACTGTAAGAGATTCCACCTTTCTAAGCAACACAGAGTCAGTAACAGCTCTATCTCTGTTAAGGTGGAGGGCTGAGTGCATACTATGTACGAGACATACCTAGCCTAAGGGACAGTATTAGCCACCTTTATTCTTTATTGAGGGCCACTAAAAGCCTTAACTATCCAGATGTCAATCTCCAAAGGCAGGAAGAGACATAAACTCTGTTTTCATTCTCAACTTTACTTGCCCAGTCCTGCCCCCTCCACCCCCCAAAAAACTCCACCACAGCAGCCCACCCCAAAACTACATTTGTGTCTTAGAACACCAGTCTGGAAAATGTAGACCTCTGGGAAAAAACAAGGGTGACTTTTCTCCCCTGACCTCCCACCCCCACCCCGACCATGTTTGGAGAAACTGGAATTAATCCAAGGAGGTATTTCCAAACCTCTTAAGAGAGATATGTAAATGACACCATCGTTTAACATTCATGTAATTACCTGCCTTACCTGGGCCCATCACCCCTCCCGCTGACGAGCTCCCATCTATTCCGAATCCTGCAGTCCGCCCAGGCAGACAAACCCAGTTACCACGATGCTGCTACCTCTGACACGTGACCTTACAGAGGAAGAGGTGTATCCAACCTGCATCACTTTCACTCTGCCGTAACTTTAGCAGTAAAAAAAATTTGTATTTAAAAACTTCACCCAGAGTGTCATCAAATAAGCCACCTGGGAGAGCAAGCTAGTTTGGGTGGTCACCCAGGCGCAGAGTTCAGGAAGAAGGGAAGGGAAGGAGGTGCAACTTACACAGGGCTCACAGAACCAGTTATCACGTTTTTGGCAAGCAGCTAAGTAACACTCTGGACATACTTCGATCTCATTCATCTGTAAAGCAAAAAGATGATAGAATGTGTCATCCCAGGGGCCTTACATGTCTAGGCCTTCAAGAAACGCAGGATGGTATCTGCAGATGAGATTAGCTAAACAAAGTTCCACGGAGGGGATTTGGGAGCCACATGAACTCCCAAGGAGGAAACAAATGAAACACAAAATGCCAAATTGCCAACAAACACATAAAAAATAGTCCATAACTTGGCATCAAAAAATGCAAACCCAAGTCAGTGAGATACAGCACTGTTTCTACTGATCACATGGTGGGAGTCTGGTGGTTCATACGTGCATACTTGTTTTTTAATTAGAACTTCCAGTGTGAGAAAGGACACAGAGAAAACTCCCACAACTTGCCCATTCCAGGTTGTTGCATAATTTGCTGCAGTTTCCCAAAAGACAATCAGGAAATACCCACTGAAAGCCTTTACTACATTTACCTGGTAGGTAGGCACCTTTCTAATTATACTAAGAAAATCATCAGAACAGCCATGAGAAATTCTCTTCTCCCTGTGTGTTTAATTACCTAGAAAAACTCAAACTAACTGAAAAATGTGACAAAATTCTATGTAACTATTAATATGTAGACAGAACATATCCTAAGGTATCCAGATGTTTTCCTTACGAATGAATGTAAGAACACAGACAGGGTGAGGGCCATTACCTGTTATTTTTCACTCTTACAGTGGGGATCCAGCCTGTCCCACAAGCACTTGAGCCTCAGGGCACACAGCCCGGGAGGTTCATGTGATCCACACCATCAGTCCTACAGGTGGGAGGGACAGACTCGCCAGGACACCTGGGCCACTCTCTCAGAAAGAGTCAGGACCTTTCCCCATATGTCGAAAGTCAAACACACACCTTGTGCAAGAACATTGAAAAGGACCTAACCCAGTGCCACAAGCTGTGGGGTGACAACATTATGAGCTCTGTTTATATACCCAAGAAAACTCAGGATGCCCAGTGCTTGACCATGATTCAAAGCTACAAAACAAATGGTCCTTTCCTTCTCCCTTAGATCATGGCTAAGGTAAGGGGGCCCTAATAAAATAATATACTGGGGACCCCTCTTTGTTGCTTTTATGTTTTCTTTAAGAGAGGGGGTGCTGCCTGTGCCTCAACAAATTCCAAAACCACTCTAGCTACCCACCGAGAGACTCTCCATGTGGAAAGTTCCACACCCACCCTCACCCTGGATGCATTTAAAACACAACAGTGGGAAACATACCTCATGCTCACAGATTTTGATGACTACTTTTGCTATTTGTGTCAACTTGTGATTTCCTAAGGGAATAAGAAAATAGGATTAATTCAAATGGAAACAATGGAACACCCAGCCTTAGGATTATACTTCCACTAACAACCTTTTAACTTACTTTCCCTCAGCATTAAACTTTTAAAAGCTGAAGAAACCAGAAGGTTCTGGCTTCTAATAACAGTTCAAATCCTGTGACTTCCCCCATGACTAGCAACCATACTCTGGTGCCTTGATGTCATCTTTTCTGAAACTGAGCGATCTGTGGGGTTTCCCTATATTTCATGGATGAATACTAGAAAGATGGTTTTACATTTAAAGGCTCAAGTGAATGGAAAGAAGCCCTACTCCACCAAATGTCCCAAGCCCCAACCCAAGAACAATGATACTACACTGCAACACAGTTTGGCAAAAAAATTCTTATAAAGTTAAATATAAACCTATTCAATGATCCAGCAATACCACTCCTTGGTATTTATCCAAGAGAAGTGAAAACATAAGTCCACACGAAGAGCTGGACAAGAAATGTTCACACTGGCATAATTCGTAACCACTGAGCACAACACAAATGCCCATCAACAACAAGGTGAGTGAGTAAATTGTATATTGATAAAATAAAGAAAGCACTCAGCACGAAAAAGAAACGAACCACTGACACACACACACAACATGGATGAATCCCCAAAATACCATGCTGCATTAAAGCAGCCCGACACAAAAGACTTCATCTATATGAAATTCTAGAATATGCAAAACTAGTCTAGAGAGTGACAGAAAACAGAACGGTAGTTCCTTTTGAGGAGTGTGGATTCCCTGCAAAGAGGAAATAGTGCAATGAAAATGTTCTAGCTCTTATTTGGGGCTGTGGTTACCCAGGTGGTTACATGTATGTCAAACTCATAGAAAAAATGTAAAATCTGTACATTTTAGGATGTGCCATGATTCCCCATTAAAATCGAGGTTTTGAAAAGGGCAGGTGGCAGCACCCTAGGGCCACAAGCAGCATCGTACAGCTCCGAGCCACTCTGGATGTCACCCCGTACCTTAAAATGCAGTGACCGCCCCCTAGTCACAGATGTTAGCAATCGACACACAGCGTTCTCAATTACTGGCCCTGATGCGTGAAACAAAAGAGCCTGGTTCCTCATGAAGGGTGGAAGAGGAGGCAGCGCACACAGCATCCTCGCTCTCTCAGGAGTCACCCTCACCACTCACCACCATTGTAGATGATGCAGTTGTGCAAAATCCACTTCGCGTCAGCCAGGAAGGCTTCTGTGCAGCCATACATTTTCTTCTTAGCGTTCTGCAGAGCAAAGCCAGAGCGTGATCACCAGTGAGTCAGTACGAGCCACGGCCAGTGACACCTGCGTCCCCCATGTCATTTTAAGTCATGCTTTTCCTCACTTCCCAAGGTGCTGTATTATATTTGAGATGTGTACCTCTACAAATACGAATTTATCATGCTAACTTGAATTTTCTCATTTTACAGCGGCTGTCCATTTATCAAGCAGCTTATTCCCATGCATCAGCATAGGATTCCTGTATATTTACGTATTTAGCAGTACTTGAAATAGGTTTTCATGAGCCCCATGAGTGAGAACTCAGAGAAGCCCTATTCGCCTCCCCATTTCACAGCCTGGGGAACTGAGGTACGGGAATGTTAAGGAACTTACCCGGAGTTCCAAAGCTATTAATTATGAAGCTGGGATTCCAACCCTGTCTTTCTGAATGCCTTCTGTTTTAAATACCATGAGGGTGTGTGCAATTCTTCAAAGCAGGTTAGTTACTATTTTGGGAGTCATCAGTGCACACATGCAAAGTAATGTTTTCCCCTCATACATGCTTTCTTTACCCATATTTCGGTGCCAACCATTTGAAAATCAGCACCAGGATGTCACGCATAATCTAAAAAGTTACAAGTGTAACTTAGAGCAGGGAGTCTTAGCATGAACCTTTACAATGCCTCCCAGCATCCAAGAAACATCCTTCTCAGTACAGTAAGTCAAGTTCCACAAAGCTACATCTTTATTGCTAATCTGAAGCCTTCCCGAACAATTTTCTCTTCTTCGCTCCTGGCTGTTCTCATTATTAGCACCTCCAAAATGAAGAGGAGGAGGAGGCAAGGCTCAAACCCATCAAATCGCTAACCGTGAGAAGCTATGACTTTCTCAGGTAAAAAGCTAGAATCACTAGCCAAAGTAATGGTGGAGCTAATCAGTAGATTTCAACACTCCATGGCAATCCTTGGAAGAACGTTACAGAAGAAATTAGGGGTCAAGAGTGGTTCCATCCCAGTAAAAATGGCGCAGAGGAAATGTAGAGAAACCATCTAACTTGATGGGGCACGAGAAATGAGGGAGGAGCCTTAGTCACCGCAACAAGTGTGGGCTACTACGGTGTGGTTCTCGGATGGACGCCAACCTTTTCCAATGTACAAAGGTCCATGGGATGGAAGATGTATTCCGCGTAGTCGGGGTGCTGTTCCAACGGAACAGGTTTCTGGAATGCGTCTGTCTGTAAAAGAAAAGATGCGCACACACACAGACACAAGCCCATCACTGCTGTGGAAGACCAAGAATCTATGCCAACAAGGCACTTGAAAAATGGAGACAACTTTTTAGACAACACGATACTAAACGTTTCTAAAAAGAATGACCTCGAGGAGCTCCAAATTGGTTCTCCTTCTAATTCTGCCCGATTATCAATCATCATGGGCCCAGTTTGTGGTCTGGTTTTATGTGTTTTCTTTTCAAGATATATGCAAATCACAAGTCCTGCTCTCTTATATTAAGATTTGATAAAAACAACCCACTGTGAGTTACTTTCGACCTGAACTCTGAACAAGGCTAACCTAATCCACACACTGCTAATGCCCACAAACTACACTAACCGAGAGAGAATGGGCTACACCTAGAGATGACACTCCAGATCAATTCCCCTAAGTGCCAACAGATATTCTGCACATGGGGAAAAATTTAAACAGTGGGATTTTGCTCCTCCTTTGGGAAGCCAAATTACCTTCAAGACAGGAACTGTGTAAAAGTTTTTCATCTTGATCCATTTTCTTAAGCCCTACTTGAATCAGCTCAAAATGCAAGGCCTGGTTTGTTGATGAGTGGTATTTACTTAGCAATAAAAAAATCTAAAAGATTTAATTAAACACCAAATTATACTCAAGCAAAGCATCTGAATGGGTTACCATTTGCAGTCAGTCATCTAAGCCCTCTTTTATCCAGCAGTGGCTCTTTTGGCCATTGTAAATTAAAAAGAGGTTCCCACAAAATGAGCACCTTTCTGCCCTGATTGATTTTATATCAAACTGTGTATGCAATAAATTAACACCTCCTTCGATTTTCCTTTTGGTTTATAATTCTACAGCGTTGACTGTTCGTTTTGTAAACAATCCTTAGCAGATACAATCCAGCCTATGAAAAACAGGAAGCAATTCCTTGTCATTCAACCTATAGAGGTGTATGGTTTTTTTTAAAAAAGTTTGTTTGCTTTTACTGGATTGAGGCTATCCACTTTTGTTTCCATCAACAGAGATTTTGTTAAACAAACAGGTTCCCAATTTAACAACACCCAGTTGCCACGTTCTGAATTTTTTCATCAGGATACCAACTTTCAGAATATAATTTCAAATGTAAAACTTATTTTTCTCGAGAAGCTAAAACCGCTGTGGCTTCTCAAAGCCCTAAGATGCCACATTTTTATATATTCACTTGACTTTGAAAGAAAACCCTCAAGACTTTCACAAAGGTTTGCCACTGGTCCAGAAGGTACAGAACCCCACCCTGACGTTTCTGTAGGAAAAATGCCATAATCTATTGATTCCATCGGCATAACATATTATTTTTTTAATGAAATGTATTGGGGTGACAGTGATTAGTAAAACTACACAGGTTCCAGGTGTACAGTGCTTCATTATCTGTGTGTTGCATTGTGCTCTCACCACCCAGAGTCATCTCTCCTTCCATCACCACGTATTTCACTCCCCCTCCTTCCTTCCCCACCCCCACCCCTCTGGCAACTACTAAACTATTGTAACGTATTGATTATCTTTCAAAGCCGGTATTTTACTATCTCCCTGAAAACTGTCACAAAGAACTAAAACCACCAAGGCTTCAGTATGACTGGGACTGGGGAGGGAAACCACGTGAGGCGCACAACTGCCGGCTGCCACCCGTGCTTCCCCAGGAGGCAAAGGCCGGGCCTCAAATCCCACTTCAAAACTGAAGGAAGTAACCAAATTCTCACCCTTTATGAGACATCTCCCCGGGTGAGCTTTACTCGAAGGTTTCATCATCAGACCTCGATTAAAATACACTGGGCTATACTTAATGCAACGGAATTGTACCACCTCCCGTAGGAAGGAGACCAACACTTCCCCTAACCCAATGGGGTATGAGGTGTCACTACATGACCAATCAGCATCTTAAATCCCCACCACCACTCTATCAGTTCCAGATTAAAGCCCTTGGGGGCACAGAAGGCCACCATACCATGTGCTTCACAGATATTTGAATTCAGGCACATATGAAGCCTCAAAGAGTAGGGACAGGTGTCTGAAAAGCTACAACTACACAGAGTAAGGTGTTAAAAAAACAAAACAGAAGTCATTATTTTCCATTTACACTTTCACCAAGAGGAACTTTCTTCTTACCCCTGGCTGCTTCATTTTCTGAATGGCAAACTTGAGCAGGTAGGATAACTGTTCGATGGTGAGCATTGTCATGGCTTTACTCTGGGTCTCGATGCATTCTGCTACTGTAATCTTCTAAAAGTCAGAATCACACAAACGCGCAGTTAGACAAAAAGTTACTATCTGTGTATGTACTTATTCCCCTTTCCTCCTAATTTTCCATTAAGCTCACACATTAAAAATTTTAATTTCCATCCAAATGAGACTAGTTGTTTCATTTGACAAGGACTCAAATCTACTTCACCAAGACAGGATGGGTGGACAGAAATTAAGAGGCATAGCAATCCACTGATTAGCCTATTTGGAAATCTTTTTCACTCATGAAGATGACATAATCTGAGAAAGGTGCAGGGAGGCAGGGACCTGAAAAATCATCATTTTGCAACCTCCGTTTTCAAGAATGGAATGAAAGAAAATGCTCCTGATGGTTTGAGGAGCTCTCTTCATATAATGAATCAGCCAATTTATCTTCATCTTCCTAAAGTTCTGGGCTAGCTTTCAGGAAAATGGCAAAGCATTACCTCAATGACATCACAGATAGAAAAGGACAGTCGTCCCCTAAGAAAGAAGCCAAGGGATGGCAGTAAACTAATAACAAATATGACTTAATTCGCTGTCACCACTGATGTGAACCCACTCAGGACATTCTGGAGAAGGACACAAGAAGCAGGGTCTAGCTGTCTATCTCCATGGACAATTCATGTGATTTTGTAAGGGAAATGCCCCTCCAAGAGGCTCAGAAATGTCTGGAACCGGATTCTGCTATGTAAATCTGGTACTGCCTCTCAGAGCTCCAGAATCCTTACGGAGCAGCAATAACAAAAACAGCAAATCTGCTGATGTCAAGAAAACACTCTTGAACCATCTGCGCAGGGAGAGCTGAGAAAAGTGTTCTCCAATTAATGTGGATTTCATTTCCGTCCTTCCTAGCTCTGGAGCCTCCAAAAGGAGCTTTCAGATGTGCCTGGTTGGCTGTCGAGGAACAGGGCAGCAACCAAGAATCGTTCAGAAGCTGCAAACAGTGTGAGTGCAAGTTCCTAACTGCTCGCTGCCAGAGCCGGAAGTGGCGTCCTACCAGTTCACCCCGGAAGAACATCGGAGCCTGACACCTGAGACAGAGGACACCCGTTTGCTTGAACACCTGTTCGTTTCCAGGTAACTGGTCCATGGCGAATACTTGGGTTGCCTGCTCAACTGTCACTCAGCTCCTCCCCTCCACTCCTCTGACCCTTCCTCCCTGTTGGCAGTGCCTGGTTCCCACAACACAGACTTAAAAGTGCCAGGCGTGCATGCTTCGAGCCTTTTTTTATTGTTGTTTTGTTTGTTTTGTTTTGTTATATGTGGGGTAGTTCCCTGGCTGGGAATCGAACCCAGGCCACAGCGTTGACAGTGCGAAAGCCTTAGTCACCACACCACCAGGGAACTCCTCAAGCCTTTTTTTGCACGAGGCCTGGGGGTCCAATCCTAACCCATGAACACCAGGGCAAGGCAGCTGGTGGCTGACAGGCAAGGTCTTGTTTGATAAAAAAGGGACCTGAGGAGAGACACTCCTCTTAGGGAGACTTTTGTCTAAGCACAGGTGATGAAAGCCCCAGTAGTCATATGAGGGCCATGGGGGACGACACATCGCCTGGACACATCGTCTCCTCAAGAGATCACAACAACTGCCGGCCCGGCCCCACGTCCGGGTTCTTGCTACACGTGATAATAAAACCCTATTGTTTCCACCGCCTTTTCATGAGATCTGTCACTGGCAGCAAAAACTTCTTCTCTGGGCCACGATCCTTTTTGCAAAATTATTAAACAATAATTTTAAGGGAAGCGAAGGCTTGGCCAAGACAAAAGGAAACAGATGAAGGCTCCAGTTCCCACACTAACTGGAGAAGAACGAGGTGGGGCTGGGAACAAGAGGGTTTCATTGAGCAAAGTGTGTCCTACACATCTCTCCGTCAGGAGCACCCCAAAGGCTGTCCTCAAGGACTACAGAGAGTAAAACAGGAGTGTAACAAAGGCTCCATCCTAGTTGCTTAACTCGGTTAACTTATGGATTCAATCTAAAGTATTCTTTTTGCCAGCTGCTTTATATTTTTAAAAAACTTCCATGCAAAATTCATTTGAAGATTTTCAAAATAAAAAATGAGTTGTAAAACAAAGAGTACCCCAAAGGGAACCGGTGGCCTCTTTTGTAATTCTAAGGGCAGAACACCATGACCATATATGTCATCATCCCATAGATTTGGTATCTACTTTCTTTTCATGTATTTCTTATTGTTCTCCTTCCCCGGTACAAAACAATACCAAACACGGTCCTACAGCTTGCTTACTTCCCCACTAAAGACAACTGGGAGGACTTCCCATTTCACGCACAGAAAGCTTCCCTCATTTGAGGTCGAATTCCAATACATCCTTGAATGTAGTAAATGATTTTGGAGATGACATTCTGACTGCCAGCATTTTGAAAAAAGGCACCCCAGCTGGAAGCTGCCAAGAACAGAAGACACCTCGGAATCGTGGGAACTGCGGTCACTGTTTTGATGAAGAGTGTTTAGGCTTTCCTCCAGAGGAAATGCACATGTTCTCTTCACTAGGCCAGTGGACTTCTGCCTGGGGTTCTGTACCAGCAGCCCCTCTGCCTGGAGGGTCTCGCCCCATGGCTACGGGGCTCCCTCTTCCCTGCCTTCAAAGTGTTGCTCAAATCCCAGTGAGGTTTCCTCGACTGCTTCGTTTAAATTGGAAACACCCTACACCCGACTCACTCCCTGTCCTCAGTCATCAACTCACGGTCTCCAGAACACTCTCCTTCTAACGCACTGTGGATAACTGTTTATTTTGGAGTCTGTCCTTTTCTCCTCAAAATAATGGGATGCATGTCGATTCCCTAGCACCCAAGAAGCACGCGAGGAATCGCTGTTGCATGAATGAAAACATCAGATGGCAACCACATGAACCTACAACCAAAATCAGTCTCCTGGGTTTGGCTCCTGCGGATGAGGATTCAGTGATGTAGCAGGAGACGATGTCCAAGAAAGAGGGAAAGAGCATGAGATCTTTGCAAACCATGCAAAATGTTCAAGATTTCTAAGTTAACTTCTGAAGCGTCCATTACAGAAGAATCAGAGAAGGCTGCAGATCTTGAAGCGATCCAAAGACCCATGAAGAATCAAAAATCAGTATTCAGTGCAACTGTCTTTCCAAGAGCAACATCGCTGAGGTCACCGCCAATGTTGGTCCAAAATAGGGGTGACCAGGATAGCGCTGGTGGAAGGCAAGAAATTTCTCCTCTTACTGTGATCTGGATGATTTGAAGAATTAAAAATAGAAGGAAGAAAGAGACAGGAGAAGAAACGAGGCAGGTAATGCATTCATTCATCAGGAACTAACCTCACATTCAGGACAAAACCAGTCCCCCTCTGGTTCCGATGTCAGTCTCAGACACTTAGCGTGATAAACCCGGGGACAGAGCTCACAGCAAAGGACTTGGCCTTCCCGGTGACAAACCCAGCAGTAGAAATCATTCCGTCCATCCTGCGGTACAACATCAACAGGGTCTGTGGTGAGTGGCTGCTTCATATAGTAAAACGGACCATGTCTTAGTTCTGACTGAAATGTAGGCAAGAAAGACAGGTTTGGTTTCAAAACAAATGTGCATTCTCAAAAGGAATTTAAACAAATACATCAATAACAACAAAAGAAAATTACAGCATTTCACATATTCATTAAAAAGCTATCTTGGGTTATTCTACTAAACACAGAGCTTTTAGGTCATTATAAATTAAGATATTTTTTTTTCTTTCGTCTATTTTAAGAGGACAGAGATTGAAAGGCTGGTGTCTAAGAGTTCACAGGCAGCCCTAGCAGGACAGCACAGTGGCGAAAACCCACGTGTACCTGAGTTCAAATTTTATCGCTACTGGACGTATGATCCTGGGCAAGTCTCTTAAACTCTCAGCTTCAATTTTCTCATCTGTAAAACAGGGATGATAATACCTAACACTTCGTGGTATTGTGGTTGGGATTTAATGGGATGATGTAACATATGCATTTAACAGTGTCAGCAGTACTAATATTGCTAATACAGTTAAGAGCCCAACATCTGGAAGTCTAAGTATACAAAACCAACAGAAGTAGGGTTATTTGCCCTGGGATTCTTTCAACAGCAGGCTTTTTGGAAAAGAAATCAATTGGATTTGAGTCACCAAAAAACAATCACCCATTTTATTAACTCTACTCCCAATGTATCACAAGAGACTTCCTAAAGTGATGGCTCTTAAATGCGGTAGGTCCTCATCCAGCAGGGGACACGTCACCAGTCAGAACTAACGATGACAAAAAGATGAGATGGGTGGCTGATTCATAAACGCCTGACTCTTTCCTCTCCCAAAAGACCAAGAGAAACATTTCTCTAATGATAAATTACAGGATCCAGCAAAGCCACACTCTGTGCACACAGAATCACTCAGAAGAAACTCATTAAGGAAAGGTCTATCAGAAACCAGTAAGAAATTCTGCTTAGAAAGCATGGGAAATAAAGTCTGGTGGTAAACATTAAAATGGTAACTGGCTGTGTGACCTTGAGAAAGCTACTTAACCCACTCTGAGCCTCAATTCTATGGGTAATATGGCTTAGCCACAACCATAGTATCCACCTTCGAATAAACCTCCTTGCATAACAAGTTTTTCTCCTGTCCTATAGTAAGACATTACTGTTTCCTCCATAAAGATCTCACATACTGGTCAGACTGCACAAATTTCGTTGACGCTTTGAATGGGATCTTTTTCTATTGTCTTTTCTACACAGTTATTGCTGGTACATGTAATAGAAACACTGTTAGATTTTTTAATACTGACCTCCTATCAGCAGTTCTAATAGTTTATTGATTAAAAAAATCTAATCTCTTAAGTGACATCAGTTTTGTCTGTTCGTGTCTATTATTTTTACATTACTTTCCTTTTTTCCTTATTGTAATGGCTAGGCCCCCCAGAATGATGGGTAAGAGTGGCCAAGGTTGCAGGCACCCATGTCTCGTTCCTGTTTTTATTATGAGGTTTTAATGTCCTCAAAATGCCTGCCTCTATCTATGCTCCGTGACAGAGAGCCTCACAGATGCTTACTTAGCAGATCCTTATTAACCAATCCCTATTCTCATTTCTACTAAGAAAACAACTAAGATGTTTTCGAGTGATGGCAGAATTCTTGAGCCCAGCTATTCCCGTTTCAATTCCAAGTTTAAGGGACAGTATTCTACTTGGGTTTCCAGAGTAATGATTCCATCAACAGTCTTTCCATGTTACGTTTTTCAACCTACTGTCACACACACCATCTTCATTTTCACCTCACAACCACAGGCAGGGATTCTCAGGATAGGTACTACTACACTTACATGATAGATGAGAAAACTAGGTTAAAAAGGTTTATCTGACCCCCAAGCCCAGAGCCAAGGCCTGCAAATCCCAGAACTTGCTCTTCTCCCTATGACCACATAAGATGATGCTGATGCAGAAGAGATTACGATGATTGAGTAATCTTCTTCCAAATATTCTTTGGAGTTCAAAAATAACTTCGGCTTAATGAAAAAAGCTGGGAGGAAAAAATAATCTGAAAATTAAGAAGACACTAAAAACATAATAGATGGAGACAGGAAAAGATAACAGCATCTAGATCAAAGGTGATCAACCTCAGCATTGGAGACATTTGAGGCCAGAAAATTCTTTGCTGTTGGGGGCTGTGCTGGGCATGGTGGGATGTGTAGCAGCGTCCCTGGTTAGATCCGGTAGCACCACCCCACCCCCAAGTATTTGTAACCAAAAATGTCTCTAGACATGGCCAAATGTCCCTTCGGGGACCTCAGTTAAGAGCCACTAACATAGAGAGCCTGCTATTTGCCTAGGAAAATGGTTGAGCTGCTCTGGAGGCTTAGAAGAAGAGGAGAGAGCCCTCTTAAAAGATCAAACTGTGCATGTGAAGTAAGCAGGAATGTTTCTAACCTCCCTGGAGTTTTCCAGGGTGCTCTCGCAGCTTCTGCAAGATAGCAGCATGCCCTATTTCGGTGCCTGACTTCCTTTCAGTAAATTGACAGTAGAACAGGAAGAGTCAAGATCTAAACAAAACCGGAAAAATGGAGTATGATGGCTCATCCCCCTAAGCAGCAATCCAAGTCCTTTCTGTCTGTAGAAGGCAGAGCACTGTCAGTTTAGGAGTTTCCACGTGTTCTTGCCCTTGTCCTACACCTGGCTGCAGGAGGGTGTTTCCAGGAGGGTGGTGGGGAATTGAGTGGCAGGCTGCTCCAACCTCTTTTCAGGAGATTTTGTCCTTTCCTGGAGCAGCCACTGTTGCCAAGAGCTCGCTTCCTGGTAATCTCCTTGTCCATCAGATGCCTGCTTTATCTGCTGCTTGTAAATGTTTCCTGCTCCATCACAATCATCTGATAACAAATATGGAACATTTAAAAAAGGAAAAGCAAATCCTTTTGGGTAAAATGGGTTATGATTTATTTCTTCCTCACATGTGGAACGTGTGTTACCGGCCTTGCTCGTAAGGCGAACAGGTTGCAACCTGTGTTATTACAGGATAATTGCAGGCTCTGCGAGCAAAGGTTATTTCCCTGCTTCTCCCATGGGTTGGCTTAACAAGAAAACAGACAGACTTGTGTGTTCGCTTCTGGAATACCTGAGTCTACACACCAGGATCCGGCAAACTCTTTCTGCAAAGGGTTCTATAAAGATGGGAAATCGATGAGGCATTGCACGTCATGTGTGGTCTGCCATTGCACAAAAGCAACATACACAGTATGTAAATGCATGAATGTGGCTGTGGGCCAATAAAACTTTATTGACAAAAACAGGCTCCAAGCCACATCTGGCCCACAGACTGTAGTTTGCTGACACCTGGTCTACCTGAGCCAAAGAATAGGTGCTCTGGCTGTGTGTGAGCACAGGGGACATGGGGCGGGGGGGGGGGGGGGGGGGACCTCAAATTCAAATTCCTACAGGGACCAGGACATGTAGGTAACGTAAATAAACAGTTCTTGCTCCAGCCTTTATTCTCCTGCGTTTGATAAAAGTGTGGGTCTTGCAAAAGATGTCTCTAAAACAAACTGCCTAGCCCTAGAGTATGAGGGATGGCACTGGCATTCAACCTTGACACTGGGGAGAGACAGCAGGGAGAAGCAGGGCTTGGGCCTACCCTAAGGGGACAGTTCTATTCAGCACCAGGGACCAAGGCGGTTAGGCAAGCAGACACTATCAGTGCTGCCGGATCACAAGAAGATGCCAGCAATCCTGCTGTCCCCTGGACTCGCTCAACTTGTTAATACACTGCCCTTGTCCAACAAAGGACGTCTGTGAAATGTCCTTGTTTTAACACAATGTCTGAGCCCAACAAGTCCTAGCCCACCTATTTATGACATGCATACATTCTATACTCAGGAGGCAGTAAGGAGGGGCCCCATGATTTCTTCGCTAGTATTTCATCAGAGGTATATTTTGTACAAATCTGTTAACATTACTTCTTAATCCTTTGATGAGGAGAGGAAAGGAAGGAAAGAGGGAGGGGGAAGGAGGAAGGGGAAAACCTTCCAAAATGACTCTTCCAACGCAAACATCCCGAGAAGTGGTATTTTTCACTAAGGCCTTAATGTCATTTGGGGACAAGATGTTTCTTGTTCCATCTTTCCAGGGAGGTTGGCAACGTGACCTTTGTCCACAAAATTCCAGGAGCATCCTTCCGGGCTTTGGGATGACCATGCCACCCCCACCCCCGCACTGCCCCTCACCAGTCGCAAAAAAAAAGCACCTACTTGTTTTCATTCCTTTCCTAAGGGGTGAAGCCAATGGACCAGAAGGCATTAAAAATTAATCATAAGCCTTAGCATACTTTTTCCCCTAAAAATAGTTTAAAGCTCTTAACATTCCCCTTTTTAAAAAGTACTGAGGGTTTCCCTGGTGGTGTAGTGGCTAGGCTCCAGCGCTCTCAATGCTGCAGCCTGGGTTCGATTCCCAACCAGGGAACCACCAAAAAAAAAAAAAAAAAAAAAAGTACTGAATTCCAAATATATGAAAATTGGGTAAAACAGGGTCCCAACTCGAAAATGCAACCCATGTCCCCACTTGGTAATAAAAGTTCTCTACCAAAATGTGGAAACGCGGGGTGGAGGGGTGGGGGTGGGGGTGGGGGTTGTTTTTACAAGGCCAGAATGGCTTTCTCTTTAGAACACTACAGAAAGGAAATTAGAGAGGAAAAAGAGGAAGGAGGAAGATCTTCTTGCTACGTGCCAATTCTCAAAAGAACTCAGAGGCCTAAGAGAGCCAGAGGCAGCAGGAATTCGAGAAGCAGGCAGGGAGGGGAGAACTGAGCACTCAGGCCTTGCATCTCATGTGCACGATCTGCTCAGCTCCAGCTATTGCTGGATTTTTGCTAATTTTTAGGAACCTAGAAACACAAGTTGGTATTCAAAATCTCGTGATCGTCACACATTGGTGACTAAACAGGAACTGTATCAGTCAAACACAGCAGGTGCCACCTAGGATTTGGTTTTCCTTCCATTGACTCTAAAAGAGAAAGGACAGGGAAGGAAAGGGAGTAGGGAAAGAAAAGGGTCCAGAAGAACTTTATTTAAGAAAACCAAACAAAGGCTTTAAGTTCCCCTTAGGAAAGCAGCTCATGCTCGAGGGAGGGAGGCTGCCCCGACAACCCAACAAGCAACCGCCGGAATGAATTATGGAGTCAAGGGTCAGCAGTTTTCTCTGTACAGTTAAAGAAAGCTATTTCTCCGTTGCCAACTCCTGGCTGTTCAGCCCCAGGGAGTTTTAGATCTGACAGACAAACCTACCATCAACCTTATAATGTTCCTAGACCAAACCCCTATTTTACACTGATTGTAACTGGAGCTCAGAGATAGGAAAGCAACTGACAAGGTCACACAGCGAGTTCCGCAGACGCACTGCGGCTAGAAAGAGCCAGCTCCAGGTCTGGACCACTTTTCCCCCAGGGGCCACGGTCCTGTGACCTCTTTTATAAGTACCAAAGATGACGGATGACTCAGGAGCACAATCACGCCCTGTGTCCACTCACCCACGCCCTGCTGATTTCCACATCCTAAGCCCGGTCTGTATCCATAAAGCTCCACCCTGAGTCCAACTCCCGGGCGACAGGAGCCGCCAGACACTGGCTGCTTTTCTGAGGCTGCCAGTCCAGAATGGGACACAGATTTACAAACACATCATTGTGGTCACGCAGCTTAGATGTTACAGAAACGGTGTTAACACACAGGTGGGGAAGGGAGAGAAGAAAATGCGTGAACTGCCCACATTGATCAGCTCAGGGGCAGCTTCCCGTTCACTCTGAGGCCTGAGGAGCCAGCTTAACCTCTGTGAGCCCCTGTGTTTCCATCTGTAAAATGGAGATGATTACAGCCCTTACCCACAGGGTTATTATTAACATGAGAGAAACCTAAAACTAACATAATGTATGCCAATTATAGCTCAATTTAAAAAAAATTATTAAGAAGAAAAGATTACGTAGGAAAGTGCTCACAACTGGACATAGCACGATGTAAGCACTGCTTTAAGGATTACTGTCACCGACGCTATTATATATGTTTTTCAACTTGCAATCCCCCCAGAAATCAATTTAGGACCCACCAGTTTCTTCTCCAACAAAGGGACTCCCAACTCATTAGACCTGTGCTGTCTGACACAGTAGCTATAAGCCAGTCACTTAAAATTCAAATCAAATTAAAAATTCAGTTCCTTGGTTACATTTGCCTCTTCCAAGTGCTCAATGGCCACACGTGGCTTGTGGCTATCACACTGAACAGGTCTAGGACATTTGTAGAGCTGCTGCTGAATTATTTCATGTATAGTTTGTGATGATCCCACTTATTGTAGAGTCGGGCTTAATTTTTATTGCTATTTAGGTCATTTAGCTCAATCCATCTCCACAACCACGCCGTGAAATGCGCAGCAATAGGGCCATTATCCCCATTTCAGTAGATGGGAAAACTGGGCACCAAGAGGTTAACTTGCCCACAACCACAGAGCAAAAGCAGAGCTGGCATTCCGCTATATAATTTGAGAATGAAAATAGACTGTGTGCAGACACGTACCCCTCTCCCAGTCCTAGGCAGTTAACCGTTGCTAGGTCTCTGCCCATGAAAGCAAGAACCTCATTTTATTCAATCTCAAATCCTCACAGCCCACAGAATGCATGAACACATCCCGAGGGGTCCCTGATGAAGGGATACCAGACCCCTAGGGCACCCTGCTGCCTCCAATGCTAGGAGAGTTGGCCTCATGAGCCACTTAGCACCTCTCTCTTTTATTTTTAAGTTGCAAATCTATCTAGCCTGCATCAGAAACCCTTAAAGCTAGAAGATTGCTTAGGCAAGATCCAACATGGTGAACAAATGGTTATATCCCATGAATTGGTCCTGGCTGCCCAGGGAAGTGGGGTCTGCTGTGGGGGACGGGGTGGGGGTCTATGCACAATGAGAAGGAATGGTGACCAATTACCAAAGTCAACTGAGAGCCCCGGGTTGGGGGAACAGACCTCAACCCGCTATTTTACAGATGAGAAAACTGAGAACAGAAGGGAGCAGGCCTGAGCCACACAACCAAGGTGGGAACCACCAGTGGCGCAGCCACATTGGTGAAACGGTCCTAACGTGTGAAAAGGAAAGTCAAGGAATAGCCCCACACCCTAAAGCACGACAGTGTCTTCATCTCATCTGGGTCACTACCCTGAACACCCCGCCCCCAAACAAATCTGAAAACGCACTAGAAATTTCTACACAGGCCCATCTTGAGCTGCCCTTTTTGTCCTATGCCAAGGACAACCAGAGTTAAGGCCACTCGCTAAATACTGGCCACAAGCAAAACCCAGAGAGCCACAGTGCTTGTCACTACAGCCTCTGTCCCTCTGCTGTGGACACCACGCTGGTGGCCCTTTACCTGCTCCTTATTGTTATTGTTCAGTAAGCCGGGTTTCTTTTTCTTTTTAATGGGGCTTGTTGAGGTGTCCTGTGGCGAGTGGCCATTAGAAGAATGTGGAGGGCTGGGGAACTTTCTTTTCTGGGCTGTTCTCTCTGTGGAGCCAGGATCTGAAAGAGACACATAGGACCACAAAGTTTAAAGCAGTGAGGGACAGGGGAGGAGGGCTCCTGGGGGACAAAAGGCACGTCATCCCCAAACCCAAGGCCCCATTACTGTTCTTCCTCCTGGAATACACTTATCCACCCCCCTGGCCAAAGCCTGTCTCAGAGGTCAGGCAGTCTTTCTCTGGCCTAGAGAACATGTTTGTAAAAATTTTAACTTGCTGCTAAAATATAAAAAAATTGAAGACATCACAAAACAACCTAAATTTTTTTGCTTCTCTTAAAAAGAAAAAAGAAAAACAGATCAAGGCCCCCAGCCAGCCAGCCACTTAGATAGAAATGTGCCCTCCATTCGGCCACAGTCCCCACCCTTCCCTACCGTCCCTGTGGACAAGGACAAGACCATGACCCTGCTACTGAGTTGTCACACGAGCACCAGTGCTGTCCTTATCCCCAAGAAATATTGCTTCTCCACATCCGCTCCTGATGGCAAAAGGAGGAAACCAGGAAAGACAGACCAGGAAGGCCACACGCTCCAAGGAAACAAAGGCAACCCGACGTGGTGGGTGACTGTACATTTATTCATGTGTAGCAGGCTCCCGAAGAATAACTATGCACAAAGAACACCACGGACGGACAGTCCTCTCACCCCACCACTGACAGGCATTACGCCTGTGACTCTCCTCCAAAGAGACCAACACAATTACAGTCTGACCATTTCTCACCTGTGAAATGCCCGCCCGACCTCTGTCCCTCCACTCTTTTCTACTTCAATTCTCCCAGAACCCCATTTAAACACACGCACGCTTCTCCCACGATGCGATCATCACCCGCAAGGACACGACTCCATTCCATGCCCGATGGCTCTCGTTAGCTTAGGGGTGATATGCTGGCTAGGCCTGGTGCCCCTCACACCCTGAGGACTGAGCACAGGCGATGGGATGGGATGTGGAGTCCGGAAAGACGATTATCCCCCCAAGACAGACTGACGACGCCCCTCTGCCAGGTTTATTTCTCAGGCTGCGCTGTGTGCCACCATCCTCCGTGTCTGGACAGGAGCCACTGGGACCGATTAACAGGGCCCACTGTGGTGGCCCCATACACGGCCTCCTAATGGCTCACTCTGCACCGAAAGAAGAGCGCCTTCCGGCAGGCTGACAAAGGAACACAACAAACCCCCAGTGCAAAACGCAGTCCGCGCCATGGAACTCTCCGGGCTCCCCGAACCGGCTTCCGGAGAATCCCGAACACACGGTTCAGGTGCCACCCGGACACGCAGCCCCCAGAGGCAAGTAAATACTAACCACAAGCACCTTGAGGGAGAACAGACCCCCGGGGTTCAGGGGATCGTCCCAAACACATCGAAAAGGAGGCCAGGAGAGCCCAAAGGGTTGGCCCAGAGGCACACAGCAGCTAGTTAGTGAGAAAACTCTCTCAAAAGGGGGCAACTGGGATGGGTGCACTCCCCAGAGAAAACCTCCCCTCCCTCCCGCAGGGGTCCTCACCCCACTCCCCCATCTCCGGGAAAACTCACTTTCTCCACATAGTCTACTCCTAGAAACAGTCTATAGACATAGCCAGCAGGGAGCAAAACACACGCAAGAGGCTCTTGCTGTGGCACTGTGTGCCACACCTACAGCTGGAAATGGCAGGAATGTCCACAAATAGAGGACTGCTCCAGCCATACAGTGGGACTTTTACAGCCATTCAGAGTAACGAGGCACATGAACTGACGTGTGACGATCTCCAAGCATCTGCAACAGGTTAAAAAAGCAATACAAGCCTAGCATTATTAATGGACCAACACACATCCCCCAAAGTTCTAATATATATGACTCCCTGATTGCATAAGCCTAGAACATTCCTGGATGGACACAAAGGTATGGCAGAGCTCTAAATGGGGACTGGTGGTTGCCTGCTGGGGTCTGGGGAAGGAATTATCTTTCACTGTGCACCGTTATGTACTTTACCATGTGCCTGGACAACTTTATCAACACAAAATAAATAATAAAGCACTGAGGGAGGGGTTCCCTGGCGGTGCAGTGGCTAGGCTTTAGTGCTCTCAACACCGCGGCCTGGGTTCGATTCCCAGCCAGGAAATCACCAAAAAACAAAAACAAAACAAAGTACTGAGGAAGTTCTGTGCAAACCAAAGTCAGTGAGGAGGCCTGATTCAGAATAAAAAAATGTTACCAGGCGGACAAAGTTGGGGTCGATGACGCAGGCTTGTGGACCAAAGGAAGGTGTTTGGGATGTGTTCTACTTGGATCTCCTAAACCCAGATCTCTTTGCTCAAGGGTCAGTGTATACAGGTGGTGAGGTGTTTGGGGAGACTGGAAGGAGATGTGTCCCCAGAGAAAGGGCATCCTGACAAGGCAAAAATGGAAAGCAATGGGGCAAAGGTGTTGATTTTGCATGTTTTGTTCCATCCATGGGTAGATTTTTGAAAGACAGTATTTGAGGCAAGACATGCGGATGTGAAGGTTAGGGCCCGTTTTGGGGGAAATCAAGCAGTGCGCTTCGAGATTTCTCAATGGAGCACTCACTGGGTATCAGAAGGGACAGCTCTTCCTCATTACAAGGACAGTCTCAGCACCCTCCCGCCCACTCAAAGCCTCAGTACTCCCAACACTGTGATGAGAAGCACCCCCACAGCCCTCCCGAGCACTTCCCGCAATCGTACTGCTGAGCTGAGCCGTGGGGCATGGTCAGCTGCTGGAACAGGAAGGGCACCAGCTCCTCCCTGGGCACTCTCAGCTCCCCACCTGCAGCTGAGATCCCCAGGACGATGGTCCCCCTGCTCGCAGCAGCAGCTTCACCTGGGAAATGTGCTAGAAATGCACATTCTCAGGCCCCACAGCCCACCTACAGCCGCAGAAACTCTGGGGAAGGGCCCAGCCCTGGGGGTCTAACTAGCCCTCTGGGAGGAGTCGGATTCAGGCTCATCTGAGATGCTCTAGGGCAGGCATGTCCAATCTGCGGCCCAGGACGGCTGGGAAGGCGGCCCAACACAAATTCATAAACCATTATGCGATTTTTTTTTTTTTTTTGGTGACACTTTTTCTTTAAACTCATCACCTATCGTTAATGTCAGTGTATGTTACGTGTGGTCCTAGACAATTCTTCTTCCAACGTGGCCCAGGGAAGCCAAAAGGTTGGACACCCCTGCTCTAGGCTGTGTGTTTGGGGGATGGAGTCCGAGTTCTCAAGCCTAGAGGATCCTGCTTTGCCCTGGTGAGCTGACCGCCCCGCCTCCGCACCGCTACCTGCAGGGCTGGTTCGGGACTGAGAAGACAGAAGCCAACCAAACAAGGGGGCAAGGCGAGAGAATAAAGACAGCTAAACAGGGGGCGACCCCGGGAGGGCCTCCCCACTTCTCAGGGCCCCAGGGCCACACCCGAAAACTGGGAGGAGGGGGAGGAAGGAACCTGACCAGGCGCTGGAGGGACCCATGATCCACGTGGCGCCGTTCTGTACGCGGAAGCCATTTCCTGGGTAGAAGGGCCGTACCCCCGTGCCTACTTCGCCTTTTCCAAGGTGTCATCAGCAGTCAAGATTTAAAAGTACTGGGCTAGAGGGTCACACAGAGTCCCTTCTGAACTTCCAAATTAATTCCATGGGAAATGGGGGTGGGGAGGGTCACCAGAAATGAATGCTTTCACAAGCAATTTAGAGCTGGGGAGGAAGTTCTGCCCAAGACCACCTGGAAACGAGAGGGGTCCTGCCCCACCAGAGGAGGAGTCTGACCTCCTAGTCTCAGCAAAACACAAAAACCCCAATACTGTTTCTGGTTACAAACCTATCAACTCCCTCCAGAGTTAAGAGTCTGCCAGCTGCAACCAAGGGGTAGAAATTTAATCAAGAGGTTCCAAACAGCAGACACATCTGTCTGCAGCAGACGCTTGCACTGAAGGCTCTTAGGTGGGAAAAGTGGGGCATGCTGGAACGGGTAAGACATCAGGCCAGCATTCTGGCTTAAAAACCTCCCCCCTCCAGCGGGGGCCAGGCCGGTGGAGTGACAGGAGGGTAGGTGTAGACCTTCTTACAGTCATGGTACTGAAGCCACCTCGCAGTCTTTTCCAGGACATATTGCTAAACCTGGGACCGATGATAAAAAAGCCATCGTGGACTGAATCACCAGGGAAATGGTTCACCTTTGATCCAAAAGACCTTTCTGTGACATGGTAGGAGCTGTGATTCCACCAGCAGCTCTGCCCTCCACCCGCACCCACCCCCCAAAATACGTCTGGTCCTGAAGGAGTTAACGTGGGCGAGGGAGGAGAGCGGCCTAGAGGAAAAGGACAGAGCAGTGACTCAGGAAAGCAGCTTGGCATGAAGCAGGAAGCAGCACATTTTCCCCTCACTGTGACACTTCACTGAAATCTTAATATTGGAAGGTCTATGGGTACTAGGAACTGAGCATGTGATGAGATGGCTCCCAAATGTGTGTGCCCTGTGAACCACCAGAAATAATCCTGCTTAGCCCTTCCTAGACAGTTCCCTAATGGAAGAGACGCCTTACTTCACCATAACCCAGCCTCTTGAAGCTTTCCTGAGCCACATTATTAAACAGTTAAAACTTTCTTCTATTACACACAAAGTACCCTGTTCAAAATGCCTTTCGTGTCCTTCCCTCCAAGTCAATGCCCAAGATCACACAGGTGGGCAGGCTGGGACGTGACCTCCAGGCCACATGACCCCAAGGCCCAGGCCTCACGCCAGGGAGGGGCTTTCCTAGCTCTGCAACAAGCCGACTTTTTAATCAGGGTCTATGCTTTCAGTGCTCGCTCTCACTTGGCCTTTCTCAACTGCAGATGGTGGTATGGGTGGGGGGGGGGGTCAGCAAGGAGCTCTAGGAACTGAGAGAAAGGCAGAAAATCTAGAAAATTGTGTGTGACTCACTGATGATAATGCATGCCTCCCAGCAAGCACACTGCCTCGCAAACTTGGAAAACGGTGGCACTAGAACCTGGCCTGGGCCACACAGTAGGCTGGAGAGGGGTCTCCAAGGCCATGTCCCCTCCTCCAACACTCCTTTCCAATCTCCATGATCTCCATCCCAGCCTCCCCAACAGGCCACAGCAGGCAACCCCACCCCCACCCACATCCGGCGCCTGAGTCACAGCACTCAGCCAGTCGTTCTCCAGAGTCTAGAAAATGACACACCATTATGGGGAATTGTCTCCTCCAGAGAGGGAAAGGGCCCCAGCTGAAAAGCCAGGCCCTTCCCCACAAGGACCAGCCCTGTGCCATGTTTTTGTGGGTGTTATATTTCCATCATGACGTCGACAGCGAGCCTGCTGGAGCCTGAACGGGAAAAGAGAAACTCGGTCAAACAGGCATCACAGGCCCCAGCAGGAGGGTGACCCAACTGCTGGTTGGCTGGAGATGATGGACCAGGTGGTCACCCTACATGGAGGTCAGGGACACAGGCTCTGATTGGCCCGGTCCAGACGACACAGGGAGGGTGCCACAGTGCTCGGGAGCCTAGTTCTGCCGCTGCCCAGCTGTGTGGCCTTCAGCATGCTCCTTCAGCTCTCTGCCTCTCTTCTTCTGCAAGGTGGAGATCATGGCACCTTGCAGAGTTACCGAAGGACTCAATGAGTTAATGCACGGGATGCTGCTAAGCATCAGACCTGGCAAAGCGTGCGCACTCAATAAACAGTAGCTATTTTTTAAAACCTACAACCATCCCCCCTCCGCCCCTCCCCTCCTTCATCCCCCTCCAAAAACAGCACTAAGTTTCTCAGAGGAGCATATTAAATGAATGCCACAAGTTCAAAGTTATGGAAATGCCAGGCTACATCAAAGTGGAGACCGGAATGAGCCCAGGACACGCTCTCTCCATTTCAATCAGCCAGTGGAAAGTCCAGGTTTCCTCGGGTAACTGCAAAGGTCAGGTCGGAGGCAGAGGCCGGGCCCGGCTCAGGCACCAAGGGCAGCAGCCACCACCCCTGCTGGTCCCTGCCAGCCCCCACCATAGCCCACTTCAAACACGACCACACACTGCCCTCCCACGAGCAGCAAATCCCAGCATGGTTCATCACTTCCAAGACACAGAGCAGGTACCCAGACAGGCCTCCCTCCCCAGGAATCTGAGGGCCCTCTCCAGCCAGTAATTACATCATAATGGAACAAAAGCCCAGAACTTCCTCCAGGCCCAGAACAGAAATGAGAAATCAGGAGCAAAGGGTGGGGGATGGGGAGGCGACACATTTTTCCTTACAGCAGAGCGCGCCCAAGTCACAAAGAACGTGAGCGGAAACAAGTCTCGAGCGAACAGCCTGATCCCCTCGGCCTGCAGAACCCTGGCGACAAGGCTGCGGCCCGCTGGCTGGGGCCAGCCACGGCCTCCTCCACAAAGGGGCCCTCGCCCAACGCTGGGCTTCCATAAGGTCTCAGGCTCGTGAATGGGAACTTCTCATTCAGACCAGGGAAAGAGGGAGGGGCCGGAATGGAAATGGGCAGGGGGACGAAAGGGTCACTCTCAAAAGGGGTCACCGTCAATGCAGCAGGAACCCCAGGTGCCTCGGAGGCAAAGCAAGCGAGGGGCAGGTAACCCCGGGAAGGGGCGCTTACCTGCCATTGAGAAAGCTCTGCTGCTCAGAGGGCCTAGTCTCGCTTTTAAAGAGAGCAGAGGCTCACCCACGGCAGACATTCCCACTTCCGGATCCTCAGCAGCCTCTCCCAGGGGGAGGAGGAAGCAGCAAAGATGACAGGCTAAGAGTCACCACGCACCAGGCCAGCCCGGGGCTCGTCGGCACACGAGGTCTCCCAGTGGGACAAGGACACCCTCACCTTTCCGCAATCGGGGCCGTCTGGGGCAGGGCGACGCGCCTTCATGTCCCCAGGCTTTCGGCTCTAATTTGTCACCCTGGACAGCCGGCAGCTCAGCTAAGCTGGAAGTCTGCAGTGCACTCATTGCACCGAAGGGCCATTTTTTTTCCCACCGGATGTGAATAAACACAACAAATTGCAGTTGTGCTGGCTGGAGTTGAGAGTATCAGAAGGGAGTCGAGGTCGCGTGCGTTGTGAAGGTGTTTTCAGGTTTTTTAGCAATTGTTTATTGCTTCAAATTATCTTTAGTTCTAATGTGCCTCTCCTAGAAACATGAAAACCACCTACTCACTCTATGCAGTGTGTGTCAGCATGTCTCTCTCAATAATGCCGAAATCATGATTAAAGGGCACCTTCATATGTAAAAGGACAGAAATTGCTCCAATCTAGGGATCGGAGGCCGATTTACAAGTGAATTCACTGTTCAGCCCTCAACGACTAGCAGTGATTGCAACCACAGCAGCCCTTTCTCCCCCTTGGCTGGGATGAGGCCTTCTGGAAAAATGACAACATCTCAACAGGAATTTCCTGGTTCAAGAATGCCACGCTTTTCCAAATTTTACAAAGGGGGGTGGGGTGGGGGGAGGAGATGCAGGGTTCACTCCCTTCTAGCAACCGCTGCGCCCCGCCCAACCCCGCTACGCAGGCCCAGGCCCAGGCGGCTGCGTCCCACATGTACAACACAGACGTATCTGAGGCCCTGAAAACTCCGCAAACCTACCACAAAGAAAATATGGCTGAGGAGTGGGTTTGCAGGAGGAGCTGGTTCTGGTGCCTGAAACCCATTTGCATTATTTAACCAGGCTGCTGGGACTGGGGGGTGGGGGGGACACCGTCCGGCCCAGCTCAGGTGCTACAAAGCTCAGGTGGCTTTCAAACAGCCAGAGGAACTGCAGCATCAGGCCAGTTCAGACAGGAGACTGAAGAAGTGATGCTAATAACCAGGCGACGTTCCCCACATGCCCTCGGTCGGGGTCCAGCCTCTATTTAGTTAATGAAGACCAGAAAATTCTCAAAGACTCCAGGGAGGAAGGGACAGGCCCTCTACAGTCACCTCATCACGTTCCTTTGTGGAAGCAAAGATTTCAGACCCACAACGTCTCCCAAATTAGCCTGGTCATAAGAATGCTTAAGATCACCCAGACAGCAGTTGCGGGGAAGATTCTAAGAATGTGTCCTGTGGCCCACAAGCCCGGGAGTGCACAGGAGGGCAGACCAGCATCACCACTGCAGCATGCCTTGTGGAAGCCAAAGATGGACAGCAACTTCAATGTCAATAGGACAATGGGATGCAAAACCTCACGATGCAGCCACAAAATGGAATAAAGGAGGAACAAAATCCAAGCGAAAAGGCGGCCAACAATGAAACTGGGTGCAAGGATGGAGGTTGCACGGACTCTGGGTCTGCAAAGCCTACAGGAGCACCTGAGAAACCAGGAAACACTGAACTCCTTTTTGACTTCTTTCTGATCACATTCACGCATGTCGCTGTGAAAGATCCTTTTAAGTGGCCAAAAGGGAAATGGATGATAACATCATCTACGTAACTCTTCAATATGGACCAGGCACCGCCTCAGCCAGGGACCACATCTGCAACCCCAGCACCAGACATGTGGCGGGCAGCTCAGAACATGCCCCTGGCACATATCAGGCACCACTACAAGGGGCTCAGGTGTTTAGAACAGCATAAAGCTGTGGTTCTCCAACGGGTCCCCCACGAGACACTTGGCAATGTCTGAAAACATTTTTGGTTTTCACAACTAGGTAGAGAAAGGAGACACTCCTGGCATCTAGTGGGTAGATGCCAGGGGTGCTGCTAAAAACCCTACAGTGCCCAGGACCGTCCCCAGGAGAAAGAATAATCAGTTCCAAATGGTCAACAGTGCCGAGGTGGAGAAACCCTGGTGTAAAGAAACTTTCAGTGAGCTGCCAGGCAGGTCGAACCTTGTGCAAACACACCACCCACAGGCAGCACCATCCACCATGTAGGAAACCAATGCCTAACGTTTCACCTGGCACCTGACTTCAAAGAGAAGAAAACAAGAGTCAGTCAGCCAATAGTCACTGAGCAACTACTAGACATCTGGGCTACCTGGGGAACTGTCCAGAGGTCCCTGTCCCTGTGGAAACAAGTATTAAGAACAGTTACTGGAGTTCCTTGGTGGTGTAGTGGCTAAGGCTTCAGCGCTGTCAACGCTGCGACCTGGGTTTGATTCCCGGCCAGGGAGCTACCCACATTCAAAAAAAAAAGGAATGTTACCTGTTAGGCCACTTAGGTGCAGAGCCCCTGTTCCAAATGCAAGCCTCAGTTTCCTGACACCTCAGCTCAGGTCCACCACGAAGTGCAGACTACATCTCCCCATTTTCTTTATGAGAAAACTGAGGCCCAGAGAAAAACAAGCCATGACAAAGTGGCCAGTAAATACAGAACGAATGTAGACTGTATCCAGCATAGAAATATAGAATAAGAAACTGACTACAGATGGACCGAACGTGGAGGTGAAATATCAGCAATCTGAGAATACAGCTTGGGGGAGAGGGTCTCGCCAGGCAAGTTATTTTCTCTATTTCCTTCTCAAACTGGGCTCACGTGATTCAGAACATTGTTTACTACGATAAAAAGCTACTTTACGACTCCTCCCAAGAATCCCCATGAGAGAGGAATAGCATTTCTGGATCCATGTTATAGGTGAGACTCAGAGAAGCAAAGTCCTTTTTGTGCTGCAGGCACTCAGGTCAAAGCAACGCACGAGGGACCCCATCCCAGCTGAGTCCCACTCCAAAGCCCCTCACTGCACACTGGTCACCTGCCTTCGCTAGGCCTGTAAGTGCCACCTTGTAAATCTACATCACTAACGGCTAGCTTGGTGTTGATGAATGTCAACACAGCACCAATGTTCAGCTCTGTCACCTGCCAGCTGTGTGTCCTTTGGCAAGTTACTCAACCTCTCTGTACCTCAGTCGATAGGGTTGTTGGGAGTAAACGAAATGGCACATACACAGTAAAAAGCGCCTGGCACCACCAGTTACCACTATTACTAGTCCCCCGTGGGGGAAGGAGGAGCCAGGGCAGAGAAAAGATGGGAACCCAGAAATCTCAAACCAGTCTCCCCAGATCTTTTTCTATCTTCATCTTGATGTGCATGGGCCATGTGCTCCCCAGCCTGTTTCTGAAAAAGGTTTATGGAGGAGAATCACAAACTTTTTAAGTCCTCTCAGGTTGGCACAGGTTCAACCAAGCCGGGCTCAAAAGCCCATAAGGGCTCAGGATTTCTACCCGGATCAAAGCGAGCATGCCAGGTACCCACCCTTGTACCTGGAACTTCGTCCCCAGGACTGCTCCAATGGCACTCTCCTACCTACTCAAATGAGGTTCCTGGGGCCTGGGACAGAGATGGTCTCAGAATCCCCATAATTTGCAAAATACACTGAGGACGCCGAATCTCGCAGGGGTAGGATAAAAAGCAAGCGCCTACGTCAACCTGGCACAGGACAAGTGCTCCGTAAAGGGGTGTTCTCTCCCTGATCACGGTCACTTCTGCCTGTTCAGTCCAACTTTCACAGCTGCCACCCTGATCCAAGCCCCACGACTCTTTTACTTGTCCCCCTCCCCCCATAGCAAGCAGCCTTCTTCAAACCTAAATAATAAGATAAATAGTCCCCACTAAGGGACTCAGACAGCCAACATCTTATCCAGACCTACGGTGCACCCAGGGAATCTGGCCCTGCTCACCCCTAAACACAATGGCCCCAAACAAGCTAAACTCATCTGCACTTGCCCGCCCTTCCATCTAGAATGTTCTATGGTCAATCTTCCCATAGTTGGCATCTTCAGCTCAAATGTCACCTCCCCAGAAAAGCCTTCCCTGACCACTCCAGCCTCCAACCCCTTTATTGTACCACTCTGGAGTCTACTTCCCCCTTCATTGCCATCATCTCTAGCTGAAAATTCTCAGACTTTTTTTTTTTTTATCTGGTTCACTTCCTTTCTTGTGTCTCCTCCAGAATGTGAGCTTGATCTCAGTTTGCCTTCCTTTGCGGTGGCCCAGTGGCTGGCACACGGCCTGACTCAGAGGGGGTCCCCCTAACAGCCACCTGCCCAGCTACAGGATCGGCAGGAGAGGGAGGGTTAACAAAGCCACGAGGCCTGCTAAGCAGACCTGCCTCACAGGAAACTCCAGTTTTCCTTCCCGGGCTAAGAATGTCTCCTGCAAGCAACAAGAAGGCAGGAGGGCTGTGAAGTCAACAGGGAAGATTACACAAAAGGGGGTCTGGCCATTTCAGGGTCAGAAAGAAACTAGAGCAGGAAATTCCCTTTTCAACAGGTACTCAGCCATTCTTGTTTCTTGCCTAGACAGCCCCGTTCTCCAAGGGCAGGGGATTAACTAAGGATTTGTATCCTGACCATGATGGGCCCCAGCCGCTAATAAACACAATTTCTAAGAAACCAAAGGGGGAAAACTCTTGAGGTTTTTGTCAGGCCACCTACTTCCTAGCTCTCTCCATTCTTCCCGAGAAGAGCTATTGTTTCAACAGAATCATTTGGTGTTTTTTAAAAAAAGAAGAATGACTTTCTCTAGGAAAAACACTCCCCTCCCCACTGGGAGACACACCCTACTGAGACCAGTTAACCCAATTCTTCAGTCCTGATTGATTCTTTGACCTTTTGCTTATCAGATCTTTTTAAGTCCAGGGATCTCTTGTCAACACCTTCCTTAATCTTTCAGGCAGTCTTGATTTTAAAGATTCCTATTTGTCAACAACTCTCACCAACTATTCGCTTTATCTGGTCCTAACCCAAGAAAGAGCAACCTGGTTCAAAAGACAGCCCCCCAACTGCTGTGTAGGGATAGGGGATTTATTGGAGGGTGGTTAAGGAGGTGAAGGACAAGATGAGGTCAACCGTATTAGGAAGAGGGCTCTACTGACAGCTGATGAGATGACCCAGAGATCCAGAAGAAGAGCAATCACCAGGAAATGAGCCTAGGGGAACCCCTGAAGAGCTCACAGGCTGACTCCAGTCCACCTACAGCTGGGTGGTACTTTTAACACTGGAACGAGTTGCCAATATTTTAAAATTGGGAGGAACTGAACGTGGAAATCCAGACTTCTCTTAAAAACCAGAAGATTCAGCCACACAGGCCCCCCATTTCTACACGAAACAATCCTCCAGGCTGCCCCACCCTTCAGATGGATGGAAGGCAAAATTCCCCTTTGCCAAGGTCTCTACTATTCTTAACTTCCAGATAATTAAATTGAACCGTGAGCATCCCTTAAAGACAGAGAGGAAAGTGGAGAAGGGCAATAAGGTACACAGAGAGTTGAGAGACAAGAATGCTCTGCTATTCTAGAAAGCTCAACCCCAGCGTGGTTTAAGTTTGTTTATATTTCCATAATAGAAGCTGTTAACACGGGGTTACCTGACGGAGGAAAATTTTAAGCTTTTTTGTTGTGTGTTCTGGCTTATTGCAAAGATACAGTAGACTCTCAGTTAATTGGCACCCGTGGGAATTGGTAGATGCCAATTGTAAGTACATTCTCCATTAACCAGAACTCAAGCAACCGGCAAAATCTCAAGCAGTTGAATTCCAGCTAACAGAGAGTCTACTGTACACTGATTTCATCATTTGAAAAGGGAAATCCAATAAGCCATTTTTTCCCCTTAAAATTATTTAGTTTATGTTTCTTGGAAGAGGTTCTTTATTCCAAACACATTTATTGAGCAGCTACTATAAAAATTGCCAGCCCCATGTTTGTCAAAGAGGTGGGAGTGACCTGGCCTCCACATCAGTCCAGGCAGAGACACACAAGAAGTGTACAATACAGCACTGGGAAGGCTGGGGAGTGGGAGGGGCCGCATATCCTATGGTATTTTCCCTCAGCCAATGCCAAGGCCTGGCCTCGGTAAGAAGCGCCAGCTTGGGAAGATAAGGTAGCCATGTTCTCTTTGCAGAAGTTTTCTTAACAGAGTGGGCCCAACAGAATAAAATTTGAGCATGTTCTATGCTGTGCCAGTGCCTGTCTAGTTCAATTATTTTCCCCTATAGCATCCAGTACGGCACTCACAACAAATCCATTCACGTATTAAAATAATCAGAGCAGTGCTATCCAAAAGGACTTTCTAGAATGTTGGCAATGTTCTGTATCCGTGCTGTCTAATGCTGCAGCCGTTAGCCGCATGTGACTACTAGGCACTTGAAATGCGGCTAGTGAGAATGAGGAAGGAGTTTTTTTATCTTAATTAATGTAAATTTAAACAGCCACATACAGCTGGTAGCTATTTTACTGGACAGCGTAGCTGTGGAAGGTCAATACCTAACAGACAGCGGACGAAGCCTGGCAGGCCCGCAGGACACTGGACTCCCCCGGCCATTCTAAATGCCTGGAGGGCGTAATGAGTGGACGCCTGCGACGTGCACAGGGGCGTGCTTTGGATTCCTCCTTTAGCGTAGCTTGGAAGTGCTCAGGCATTTAGCATGCATAGAAATGCCTGCGTGAGCTGGTTAGTACTTCCATGGGCAATTTAAGGGGCTTTCCAGGGTGATTTGCACTTTGGAAGCTAAAGAGCTCCATTGTAGGAGGTGTAAATGAAGGCCAAGAAAGGCGGGGGTCGAAGGGGGCACCTGGGTCCCCACCAAGGATGCGGAGAAAGTGAGGGGAAGGCAGTCCTTAGGGAGAGCACTCTGGAAGGATCTGCAAAGGCGTGTGCCTCAGCGAGGAGCAGAGCAGGAGGGAGAGACCGGCACATCACAGGACCATCACACGCCTGGCAGGCTGCGTGGGAGGGGTGGGTTCTGCAGGGCCGCTGACCTGGGCCTGCAAAGGACGAATGGAGCAGGGCCCTGAATCTGCCCTGGAGACTGTGGTCTTCAGGAGCCGCTGGGAATTTACAGCAGGAGAGGAGCACAATCGGACTGTGTGTGGGAAAGGGCCCGCTAGAGGTGGTACCAATACCTCGGGAAGGAAAGAAGTCAGAGGTGAGGGAGCCATTTCAAAGAGTCGTACCAAGTCCCTGGGGGGGAAGAACGACAGGCCACCCCCGATCACTTCTGAGAGCAGACATTAGCGCTTGGATAATTATTTCCAGGCACGGATTAGGCTGGAAACAAAGCCATCCCCTCTAGAGGAAAGGCTGCTTTTATTTTCTCCTCCAAAAGCAAAGTCAAGTCATTCACTCAAATTCATTCAAAATAAATATTTAGGGGTTCCCTGGTGGTGTAGTGGCTAGGCTTCGGTGCTCTCACCGCCGCGGCCCAGGTTCAATCCCCACTCAGGGAACCAACAAAAAAATAAAGTAAAATAAATAATATTTACTGCATTCCAACCGGGAAAAGCCCACTGGTAGACAACAGGGAATACAGTAAATGAAATGAGAATGAACCAAAACAAAAGGCAGGTCCCACCCTCACTCGAGGCCTCAGAATCAATGTGGAGAAGGATACGGTAAAGACAGGGGCCGACTGTCCAGGCAGGAGCAAAGGCCCTATGGCCAGAGGTGGCTCTTTGGAAGCTCAATCCCCAGGGCTGGGGCAGAGAGGAAAGAGGAATGACGTAGCAAGAGGAAGCTGGACCAGTGGACTGAGACCAGTCAGCACGGAAGGATTTGGGGATTTGGTTTTTACCCGAAAACCAAGAAAAAAATCACTTAAGACTTTAACGTAGGAGGGGGGAGCCAAAAGAGATGAGATGGACAAGAGATGGTGAGACCAGCTAAAAAAGTGACTGCAGCTCGAGGGTGACAGCTTGGAGAAAAGTGATGTTTAGGATCCACTATTCTAAGTAAGCGACACAAAAAGGCAAAAGGACAGAAGAAACAAGGAGAAGTCCCACATCTCTGGCCTCGCCAACGGGCAGAGTGCTGGGTTATTCATCACGGTGGACAAGTGGGTATTGTGGGGGCAGGCGGAGCAGGAAGGAATGTTGAGTTGACATTTAACATCGGCTGTGGACATGTTGAGTTTGAGACACCTATGAACAACAGGTAGGAAAATCAAGTGAGCAGCTGGCCCTCTGCTTCACGACTTAGGAAAAATCTAGATTGGAAATAGAAAATCTGTGAGTCATGATGCTACAGATGTGGGCGTGATCACCCAGGGAACAAACAGGCTGAGGGAGATGAGGACTGAGCCAAGCTTTGAGCCACTCCCAACACTCAAAGGCTGGCGAGAAGAGAAAGTGCCAGTTAAAAGGGAGGAAAACCAGGACTGCGGTGGCAAAAAAGCCAAAGCAAGAGACAATCCCCAGGGGAAACGTGACCTGCAATGCCCAATACCTCTGTAGAGCCAGGGAAAGGAGCACTGAAAACTTGCACCAGAAAAAGCAACGTAGAGTCTGCAGGAAGCTCAGCAGTAACTGTACATAGGGAGGGACTGGGCAGAGACCACAAGGCAACCAGTGGGACAAAGTGGGAGCTGAGGAACCCAAGATGTTGGGTACAGACACTTCTAAAAGGTTGGGCCTTTAAAGAAGAAACCGGAAACAGGAGAGGTGCTAGTCAGAGAGATGCAGGGTCACGGGGAAGAAATGTTGGAGACTTAAGTGGGTTCAAGAGCTCCATGCCTAAAAAGGTTAGACACTAGCCCCACAATTCCACTCCTGGGTCTACACCCAAGACAAATGACAACTTACGTCCACACAAAAACTCATACGTGAATGTCCACATCAGCATTATTCGTAATAGCCAAAAAGTGGAAACAACTCCAATACCGATCAACACGTGAATGGACACACAAAATGTGGTTTATGTCCCCAATCGAGCATTATTCAGCCATAAAAAGGAATTGGGGACTGGTACGGCCACAACATGGATGAGCCTTGAAAACATGCTAAGTGAAAGAAGTCAGACACGCAAGGTCATATACCGTGTAATTCCGTTTATATGCGCTGTCCAAAATAAGCACATCCACAGAGACAGAAGGTAGAGATTAGTGGTTGTCTGGGACTCAGCTAAAGGGGACAAGGGGGACTGACTGCCCATGGACCTGAGGTGTCTCCCTGGGATGATGAAAATGTTCTGAAAGTGACAGCTAGGATGGTCACACAACTCCGGAAACACATGAAAAACCATTGAAGTGCATACTTTAAAATCTCGATAAAGCTGTTTCTTAAAAAAAAAAAAAAAAAAAAAAAAGTCCGTCAAATGCTGGACCTCTCTAGGTTCCCCAGAAAGCTGGTGCGCGTGAAGGAAACACGGGGTGAGGGTGAGTGGGTGTTGGGAGGGCCTTATAACACTGCACTCTCCCCCACTGGGGGGGGGGCCCTCTTCCAACTTGCTCCCCACTCAAGTCAACAGTTAAGGATCCTCATTCAATGGAGCAAAATACAGTAATTGCCATTTGAAACTTTCAGGCAAAGAAAAACATGTGCCAAGATCTATCCCTAAGAGGCCCCAGACCTCCGTGTAGTACCCTAATTCTACACGCATCTATTTGGAGGAGGAAACAGAAGAGAGGGTTGTTTTTAAACGAAGGCCACAAACAGGCCATTTTGGATCCCCGTCTGCTAGAACAGTAGGAGTCACACAAACATGTAACGTGGGTCAGGCTTCAAAAATGGGGCAAGCCCAGGCTTCCCACAAGTGAACCACAGCATGAAACAGCACAGACGGTGTCAACAGGAGTTCATGAACAGATGCACGGGGATGCCATGCTGGCCAAGAGAAGGTAGAAGACTTGGAAAGCCATTACCCACCATCTTTAGCATTCCGGGCATTTAAGACCTTGTTGGGAAAGGAACAATCTGGTAGTTATCTAACTCGAAAATAAATCCTTTCCATTGCACAGTACAAGGAAGGCACGTCTTGGGCTGCAGGAGATATAGACGAGCCAAAATAGTTAAAAATACTGATGCTCATTTAAAAAAAAAATTCTCAGCACTTCTGCATCGCACTGTGCTTTAAGAGTGTTTATGGTTATAGTTCCTTAAAGAGTTTCCTTTGCAAGAAAGAAATGACAGAAGGTCTCTAGCTCGTTGCAGTCCTCATAAACAATCCCTTTGTGAAACAGTCTTAATTTACATACAACAGTGAGAACGAGGCTCCTGTACTAATTAAGGTCTGGGGCTGGTTAGCAAATTGCTATAATTGCATATTCTCCAGCATCCTGTCTGAGAAAATATCCCTACCCAGGCAAATCTCAGCAAGAATGATACTGTTTGAGATTTTAATATCTCAGGCTTCCGCTGCATCTGTGCATGGTTTCCAAGGGGCCCATTTCCTTGTGCGGGTGACATTACACAGACATTTTTAAAAATGGGTTTCAGCTTTGGCAGCCTAGCATCCGCACACCACAGTCATTACCACAAAATGCACACATGGCAGGATCAAGACGCAAGCAGCCCAAACAGGGAAGTCTTTGTACAGGAACTCACAGAGTCCATCATTTTTCAGACTTCAGGTCCCTGGCCTTCCGAGGGACTGACTCAAGGCAGAGTAAGGCCAGAATCCTGCAATGAACTGTGCTGTGACCAATATCATGCAGAGAATGCAAACTGATAATCCTCAGCTGCTTCTGACAGGAGATGTGTTTTGTTGGGTTCATGCATGGTCTTTCAGAAACTAGGCTGCACAGACCACATTTCGATCAGGCGTTTTTACAGAAAAAAAGAATCCCATCTGGCAATACTGGGTGAGCCATATTCCTGCTGGTGAGCGGATCACTCAGATGGAGGCACCCTCCCCCTTCAGCGCAAGTCCTCGCCTCTTCACCAAAGGGCCCAGCACCCCGAGATTCCAGCTACACTCACGGTGTGCCTGCTGGCCTCTGCAGACCCCTGATGTGAAACCCTTGGGACAGAGTTCATAACCAAGTATAAAGGTTTAAAATCAAAGATGAAACCTGAACCCAGTTTCCAGGTTACCGCTTCATTAATCCCACTGAGCCTCAGTCTCCTCAGCAGTAAAATGGGACTAACAGCACACCTATATCATCGCATTATGAGCATCAAATGAAGTAATTTGTATACAAATGAAGTCATCTGCATATAATGCTTGGCCTCTAAACTAAGCACTCAGAACTAACATCCACTAAGCAAACACACTTGACATCTAGACAGTACTTCCAAAGTGAGCCTCTTTCAGCAGATCATTACCGTCAGACACAAATGTCAACCCGACATCTTGAGAGCATGAAGGCTCTGTCTCCCAAGTACGGAAATGGTGCGGTCAATGCCAAGGTTGGCGTCATGGCAATGACTGGCTCAGGAATCACTCAGCTCCTAAGTGAGTGCGTCAGGGGGAAGATGGTGCACGCCAAATGGAATATACAGGGACCTGAAAGTTCACATGGACCAGACCTAGGAACAGGGTTCAAGAATTTGGAGCCAATTATCATCAGCTTCTAAGATTCCCCCAAGTGTGGTACAGTTCAGGGCCTGCCCTCTACCCACGAGTGGGGAATAATGGAGCCGGTGTCCCAAGATGCCCGAGTGGTCACCTCATGTTCTTTTGAGGAATGATCTCTTCCGCCATGCAGGCCATGCTAGCTAGTGGGTCTCGATACCCGGACACCAGCCCCTCCCTGGCCAAAGAGCACGCACGTGACCCTACGGGAGGGACTCTCCTTGGGGACTTTGCCCTGTTGACTCTCGGGAGGCTGTGCCCTGGTTCCACTCCCCTGAGCAGCACTGGACCTCCAGCCTTCCCTCAACTCCATGAGCCAACTGATGGCCTTCCTGTCCAGTCTTCCTCTCTGAATAACCAGAGCTGGCTTCCATTGCTCACGATCAAAGAAGCCTGAGAGAGACGGTGTCACGTAGGAGCACTGAATTTCCCAAGGCACAAGAAAAGCCAGAATGGAGGAATAAGTACGTGTTCACTGAGCCAGATCACCACCCCATGGATTCTGAGATAATTAGGACTGAAAGAGACATAAGCCTTCATCCCACCAGCCTCTGCAAACACCACGCTTTTGACAACGCTGGCTTCAGCTCTCAGAACAACAGCAACAGTCTCATGACTCCAGCCTTTGCATACGCAGTTTCCTCACCTAACCCGGGAGGCTCTGGCACAAAGGCAGCCCCTGGAAGATGGGAGCTCTGTGCTACACAAAGAAAGCCATCCAAGGCAGCCCCTGGGGAGGAAGGTCTCTCTTGAAACCAGGTACCCCTTTCCCAGAGAACAGGGGCTCCAGAGGCCCTGGGGAAATCAATCCAAAATCGCTGCAGACCAGCTTTCTTCAAATGTCTCAGAGGCTAACAGGAAGACTGTCCCAAGCCTGTCTCCCAGGTGACCCCATGCAACTCTTTCTTGTCAGGGCATGGCTTCCGTATCTGCCTCCCCGCCCTCTTCCTACAGGCTGTAGATGAGGGCAGGACTAGGACACGGGGAGGAGTGCTCCCACCTGACAGGCTTATTGATACAGGCTCATTCTACTTAGCCAGTCCTAATGATGGCTGACACTTCTGAGCAGTCAACGTGTCCCAGGCACCATGCAGGTGTGAGCAAATTTAATAGTCACCATAACCCTGTATCTTTATCATTCCGTGTATCAGGGGAAACTGAGCCACAAAGAATAACTCAGCTAGGCAGGGCACAAGCCAGAATGTGAACCCAAGGAAAGACATCCCAGTAGCAAGGCGCACACCAAGCCTCCAGATCTTGGTTTCTAATGCTATTCTCCAAAAAAACGGAACCAGGGTTCCTTGGGGAGATGGCTTATTCTATGGCTATGACAGAAAAGAAACAAGATGAGCCTATTAAAGCGTCTTATAGTGGCAGAAAATAGGAAAAGTGTTCAGTCAATCCCACTATGATGTCAAAGGGAGAAGGAGCCAACTGAAATGCTCCCAATGGCAAGGCTAGAACAATTTGAGCAATAAAGTAAATAAGTAGTATTGAACTATAACCCAAAGTAGAAAACAACTGAGTCCACACTGACATAAATAAATGAGCGAATGAATGGGGGAGAAGAGACAAACCTCCCATGAAGAATTCCACATAAATTACATAGATACTCTGGCCTTCAGGAGGTGGAGCGTACCTTCCCATTGCCTAAGTGTGTGCCTTCCCTCCAAAGAGTACAGCATGGAAGGGGAGACAACTGACAACGCCACTGGACCAGGTGATCAAGGTCAATGTCATCAGTGGATAACAGGAACCCCCGATACGACATGATGAAATGGCTCTTTACTCTACAACCTTAAACCCATTACCCCAGTCTATCCCAGGCCAATCGTAAGAAAAACATCAGATAAATCCCAGTTGAGGAGCTGCCTATGAAATATCTGACGAGTCCTTCTAAAAACTATCAAGGTCACCAAAAGCAAAGCAAGTCTGAGAAACGGTCACAGCCAAGACCTAAGAAGACAAGGGAACTAAATATAATGTATCCTGGGTGGGCTTCTGGAACAGAAAAGGGACCTGGGTGGAAACACAAGGAAATGGGAACAAGCATGGACTTCAGCTGGTAATAACATACCAATATCGAGTCACTAATTGTGACACATGAACCCTATTCATGTACGATGTCACTAACAGGAGGAAACTCGTGTGTGCGCGCGCGTGCGTGCGTGCACGGGGGGCAGGGTGATGTGAGAACCCTGCACTGTCTTCATCACTTATCTGGAAATCTACAGTTGCTCTAAAATTAGAAGTTTATTTTTAAAAATCTATCAGAAAATGATGGAATGGTTCCTCTGCACTGAGTGGCTGCCAAAGGCCTCTCCAAGGAGATAACGTCCGAGATGAATCTGAGACGGGAAACCGGCAGCAGGACCCAGGGCACCATGTTCCTGGCAAAGGGCACAGCACACGCAGGGCCCTAAGAAGGCCGCAGCGGGGAGGGAGGCAGGGAGAGAAAGGGTACCAGGTAAACAGAAGGTCGCAAGGGGACAAGTCGACCCAGGTAGACAGAGCACAGTGACCCCACACTTGAGCCTATGGGCACTAGAGGGTCAGCAGAGGGAATCAGCAAGATGAGTCAAATCTGATCTGTCTTCTACGCCTTACAGGCCACGGTGAGAGGACTAGAGTGGGGCAACATGAGGCAGAGGGACAATGGTCACCCCCGAGTGGCCACGCTTCAGGTAGCACAGTCAGGGAGAGGTGCCACCTAGTAAAGAGCTAGGAGCATCTGGGGACATGAAAGAAGGTAAGAAGAGAGGTCCCACCCTTTCAGGGAAGAGAGCAGGGTGCTACTCCACACGTGCTGGGACGGACGAGAGGGCTTCCCGGTCAGAGCAGGCCTCCTGCCCCAGCTGACAATCCCTGACTCTGACCCTTTCGGGGAAAGCTCCACAGCGGGGCTCTAGGGCATGCCAGGCACCCAGGGCCCCAGAAGGAAGCGCCTCCTTGGAGGCAGAGCCACTTACGACTTGCTAAGACATGACCAACTGGAGCCTCAGTCTCCTCACCTGCAAAATGGGAATAACACCTCCTACCTCCTAAGGAGATTCAGGGAATTCAGTAAGAGAGCGCTCTTGGCCCAAGCATGGCCTTCGTAAAGCCATGAGTATTCCTTTTACAAAAGAGGCCCGAGGTAGAAGGAATCTTAGAGACTAATCCAACACCCTGTGTTACAAATTTAAAAAAATTTTTTTTAAAAAGGAAGAGACAGAAGGTGCCCAAGCCCCATGGGAAAGTGAACCTCAAAAGCCCCCGAGCTCCCCGTCTCTGGGTTTTCTCCCTCTGCAGTCTGACCACAACAAGGGGGCTGGGACACACTGCCTCATCAGCAACTGTCTCCTTGGAAGGGTCTTCCCTTGCTCAAAACTGATGGCCCCCAAGGGCTGGATGGGGGCTGTGAGGAAGGAGCAGCAGCCCCCTGACTAGGCCCACCCTCCCAACCTCCTTTCCCAGTTGCTCTCCCCCGCCCCCCAGGCACAGACCACCCACATGGGCAGCCTTGCCTTCCCACCTGAGGTGCCTCCCCCAACCCCTCTCTGGATCATGCCAGTCCCCCATCTGTCAGGCCAACCCCAACAACTGCCAGCTAGCTGCCGCGTCCCAGGTCACAGTCATGGCTACCTGACCCTTATCATGGCCCAAAATGCCAAGTGGTCTCACCAAAACCCTCCAAAAGCTTCACTGTTTCAGACGCCAGTAGGGAGCCGCTTTTGGGGACACTGTTAGCTAGCCAGGACTCTTTCAGGCAGAGTCTCTAATGATCCTCTCGCCAGCCCTTCCCACCGTCCGTCCCCATGACCTGCAGCGCGGGCTGTGCTCAGAACAGGCACTGGGCGGACTTGTCGAAGGAATAAAACCCTGTGGTACAACCGTTAAGTACAGAGATGAGCATTTTCATCCCCAAAGATATGAAAAATCTTCCAGTAGCTCATTTTTAAAAGGACCCTGCAGGCAAAAGTGAATTCCTGCTTCCCTTTTGGGAAGCCTCGTAAAATCTCACACAGTCCCTCAAATGCAAGATTTTGAGGCGTCTTATACAGGTTTCTGAATAAACACGTAAGTCGTTCGCCCTAATTTTGTCCTAAATGCAGAGTGGCCCCAGCATTCCAGAAAGTTCTCCATTTCCTTCCACTTCTGCAATTCCAAACAGGCCTGTTATTAAAATCAGAAACCTAGCAGCAGCTGGAGACGGGTTGTCTCCAGAACATACTTTATTTCAATTCTAATTCCTGAATTAGAGCCTGCCACTCTCAATCGCCACATAAAATTCACCTCTGGACAATCCCTAGAAGGTCGGTTATACCTACACAGACACACGGGGGAAAGGCAGCAAAGAGCGGAGGCTTCTCTATGAATTAGGTCCATCCATCCAAGGTCTCCCATCTCAACATGGGAGTATTGCAGCCTTGGCTGCTAGAGCCACACTGCACTTCATCACACCAAGAAAAAGAAATTCCAATTTCCTCCTCTGCTCTGGGATAGATAATACAAGGTTTTTACTCACCTTTGGAGCGAGTAGAGATATCCATGCCCTCTACCACCTCCTGTTCTGTTTTTATTTCCTCTTCAGCCAAGCTGAAACAGAGCAAATTATGTTCACGTTTAGGTAGACTGAGAACTTGCCCCTTGGGGCAGCCATTTAGAAATTCTAACAAGAAACCCACCTTTAAGACAGTCCCCCATCCTTACGTAGGAAGGGGGAGGAAAGAAGCCCACACTTGATTGCAAACAAAGTGTTAAGCCTCCTAAAGGAGTTTAAAAAAACCAAAAACAAAAAACACTAGGTTGTTCTTTTTTTAAGTCAAATTACTATTCCAGTTGTCATGCTATTGGGGGATGCAGAAAAAGCATGTTTTTCGACACACAATTACACTCTGCTCCCATGGGCCGATGAGAACTCGGCCTTCAAGTAAACAAGTTCCTCATTGTTAACACCGGGGTCAGGTACGAGGTGATTCTCAGGGTACCCAGAGTTCTGATTTCTGAATTCCGCAAGGCAAAGAGCATCACCCAGACCTCCCTGCTAATTCTTACAATTTCCCAATGAGACAGGAACATGAAAAAAAATTTTTTCATAAGTTAAATTACAAAGTAGAAAACTTGCCCAAACTAGAAGCAAAAGGCCTGGTCTCAGAACATTCAAACCACCAGCATTTACCCCAGGAATTAGGACTGGGGTCTCCACACTCCCACCCCCTGGATGTTTCCTCTGGCTAGCAGGCATAGCTTAGAGAAAGCATTCGGCACTCCTTTGAGCTGTGACTAATTATCCCCCACCACAGAAGTGGAATGAGGGAGGATTATCTGAAAGACAGGTTGAGAGTTGGGGGTTGGGGAGAGGGCCCCTTTGCTGGAAAGATCCACCAGAATCTTCTCCCTCTTTCTCTGCTGGAACTCCCCAATGAACAGAGTGTGGGTCATTTCATATCTTCCCCCACACGCACACACCTCCCGAGCCAAGCCAATAAACTTCTGCTTTAATAGGTGCAGAATGTTTGAGGTGCTGCACTTTCCCAGCATTCGGGCTGACGGTGAAGTGATCATAATCTGAAGAATTACTCCAGGTGCCATTCCAACAAACTGAGGTTCGACAAGAAATGGGTCCATCACCCATTGACATGGCTGGAATTTTCCATTTGGAAGACTCAAAGCCAGGACGGGAGGGCGGCTGGGTACAAGAGGAAGGATTAGAACGTCTCCTCTGTGCTCCGTGGTCTGGGATTGGGGCAGGACAAGACATGAGTCTAAGAAGGCCTGGTCAGATGGAGATATGTTTAGAGGATTCGGAATGGGAACTAGATAGAAAGGAAGAAGGTGAAAGCTCAGAATTAAATTAGAAGAACTTCAGAGACCTCACACTTAACTAGCCCCAGCAGAGAGAAGAAAGGTAGATGGGTTTTAAATCAGAATATTCGCACTTTTAGCTAAGACTGAATCCCATTAACAATTTCATTTACACTGCATCTGGAGAGAAAGGCTGTGACACAAATCACCAAAGAAACAACTGACATGTCACAAATGGTTTTCATCAGAAGAAAGCAGCCTCTCAAACTTAAACACATCGCTAACACGCAGTAATACAACGGTGATGATGGAAGGTGATTTTAGCACTAATACTTTTTTGCTCCAATTTAAGAGGCAAACATTCTCAACTCAGAAACACACCCTGCCTGCCACAGACACAGGCTGGATACTGGTGATGGTTTCTGGCTCGGGGTGACTGGAAATAAATTTTAACAAAAAGCCTCATGCAGCCCTCAGAGACGGGGTAGACGGTCCACTTCAAAAGAACAAATAGCCACCTTGATCTTTCCAACAACTAGAATTGTTTCCCTCTCCAGCATGAAGTATGTGAAATCCTAAACTTGTTGAAACCGATCCCATATTTGGCATCATGGAGAAAAATGCTAATGGGGGTCCAACCAAAATGTTGGGTGGGGGTGAGAAACAATTATGCATCACAGAGCCCCAAAAACCCACTTGAAGGATTTTTACAGGGATGAAAACATTCAAAGGTGTATTGATCATGGAGGAGGGCTGAATTCAAAAGAACAATGATTTGGCTTGTAATAGCCTAGAGGAGTTGAATACTTCAGGCAGGAATGCTGCTGAGAGGCTAAGAAAATGCAAACTAGTTATGTGGTGGCTATTTGCTGCTGAGTTTAAGATAATTCTGGCGCAGAAAAGAGGAGTGGAGTTAAGCTGTTTCATCTTTCCAAGTATTACAAGTGGGTACCATAATCACCTAACTTTAGCAATAGCACCACCAGCTTTAGCCCAGGATTTCCAGCACAATTTCAGAAACCATCTTTTTCACAGATCAGCAAGCCCACCCTTGCAAAGGGAACCCATGCATGCACATGCACACACACGCACGCACACGCGCGTGTACACACACACACACAAAATAACTTGTATCTGACTAAAGGAAATTGCAGTGTCTATGCATTAAAAGGGGAAAATTTCATTTACAAAAGCAAAGACCAGAATGCAAAATTAGTCATTTTGTACAGCCACATCTAAAGGGACTTCCTTTTTTCTACACCACTGATCTCAGGTTTTGTTTTTTCCTTTTATTTCTTTCTTTTTTTTTTTTTTTTTGTTTAGTGTTCAGTACTAGTATGTCATTAAGGGGAAAAAAACTATGACTATTACATCAAAAGTGGTGGTGAGAAAAGATTTGTACCTGTCCGAATGCCCCAGGGATCTTGGTCAACTTAGGTTAAGAACTGTTCAGTCATTTCAAGGAAAAAAGAACAGTCAAATAACAATTAGTTTAAAAAAAAAAAAAAAAAGCAGCTGCATGTGGCGAAAAGGCTTTGAACTCTTGTCATTAACACATTAAAGTCTTGGAAAATATACAGGATCTTTCCTCCCATATCTGCTAGATTCCAGCAACTCCGATTATTTAAACCAAAAACAATGGAACCACAAGCTCTTGTTTCAAACTGACATTACTTTTTTTTTCTTTTAAGGACTGCTGGGGAGACTGGGGGGGCCACACAAGGAAAGGGTATTATTAGCTGAAAACCAAACAACAGCCTCTCACCCCAACAGGAAAATTCACCATCAACTAGTTGTATACTGGTCCCACCAGCACCTCTTGCACTCACGTTTACCCTAAGTCACTGGCCTCTGACACATTTTTCACAAACTGATACAGTTCAGACAATTTGAGAAGAAACAACAGCGCCTGAATATACAACCAAGACCCTCCCCTCCCATCCCAGAAAGAATAAAAGATTTCTCCCCCAATGCCTGAGCAAGAAAACCTGTGCTACTTCTTAACCTGCATGCACTGTAAAAGAGCAATTAAAAGTTGCAGACGAACTGCTGAACCTCAAGGATGTTTTAAGCCTTCCGATTATTAATTCTGAGGACTCAAGGCTGGTCCGTAATTCCCAGGAATCTCATTCCCTGAACACTTCCAAAAAGAGAAAGAAAAAAAACAGCTAGTTTTGACAGGAAAAAAAAAAAAAAAGCCTGGATACACAATGCCCAGATATTTCTTTTCCCCAAGTCCCCCTACTATTTGACTTGTAACCAGGAATATCTAAACCCATCCAGAATCTATAACCAGCATGCACGAGACTCTGGTTCTCCGAGCTGAGGATCATCGCACAGCAATTCAAGAATCATGCATCATTCGGAAGGACTTTTCCTTCAAGCCTTTTACTTTTCATTCAAAATACCCAACTGGTCCAGGCTGTAAGAAATAGTTAATCCCCAAGACACAGCATCTTCCTCTTCTAGATCACAAAACAGTGAACATCAAAATTTTAAAAACCATGCTTCCCTAAATCTGCAATTAATCTTTTTAAATGGGGGGAAGGGAATGGTTAGCCGAGCAGCTTTACACAAGCACTCACCTAAAACAGGCAGAGTCATCGGTAGCTAAGCTATTTATGCAGGATTCCTAAAATGGCGTCTGGCAACACTGCCTCATTCCTGTATTGAAGCTAAAATGGTAGCAGTCTGTTCAATAGCTGTAGCTCTTGTGGAAGCAGCCCTGCTAGTTTCAAAGCCACCTTCCTAAATACCAGAACCAGGAAAAGCTCAACCAGAGGACACCCAACAACACCACGTTTGGAAGCTTAAAAAAAAAAAAATCTGCAATGACGGGGAGTTTGTGAAGTCACAGGTTCCTAAAGAAAACCCTTCCCTTTCAGCTCCTGAACCTTCAACAGGAGGCTGTGAGAGGAGGCCCCCTGGCCCTCGAATTAGGTGGGTGCGAGGTTAGGAAGTAGGCGGCCCTGGGGCATACGCTGCAGACAGACAGGTGTCTGTGCAAACACAGAAATGTTCAAAGGGGACAGGCTAGGGAGGGGAAGGGCAGGAAGCCCATTTCCCCTTCTTGGTGCATTAGAAACCAGCTTTGTGTCCCTACCAAAAAGGAGCTTAGGTAAAATGAAAAGTGCTTCAAGGGCAGCAGGCATCTGAAAAGCCAAACTACAGGGCTGCGCCCCAAGTCTGAGGCCAAGGTAAAATCAAAAGGCTGTTTATCAGCCTGCAAACGGCCACCAAATGCCCAGCCAGTCCTCAGACCGCATCAAGGAAAGACAACCGAGTCTGCGGAGACGACAGTGAAACATCCCCTCGGCCAAGGCACAGGATACTCACAAATGAGATTTTTGTCCACCCCCAACTGAGCCCTGAAAATTAACAATGGGTTCTGCAAAACCCGCCTTCAGAGGCCGAACGACCGGCCTCATAGTGGATAATGTCATTTACTGTTACAGGTCTGAGCATTGGCCTCGGCGCTGTGGTGCTGTGAGTGGGGAGTTTCAAGGTGACTGCTTTTTAGCTCCAGGGGAGACAGGAGGGCACGGTGCCCAAGGCTGTGCCAGGGCGAGGACGGGTGGCTGGCTCCTCGCCGGCTGATAGGTAGGTAATCTTGATGAGGAGGGACAGCCTGGCAGCGCAGCTAGCTGCAAGGCTGAAATGGCTCCCGCCGGCTTGTTTATCTGGAAGGAGAGTGGGGTGGGGAGGGGGAGGGGCGGCCATACCCTAGGCAACCTGAAGTTAAAGGTGAATCCTTGTTTTTGCATTTAAGAGCAACACAAGGGCTTCTAAGCATGTGCCCTTCCTAAATCTCTGCGGTGGGGTGGTGAAGGCACTTTTCTGCTCGTGTCTTTCTTTTCAGGGTCAACCAGAAGCAAAGCCAGATCTAGGGCTTATCAGCTGACAAATGTTTGTTGCCTCTGCCACAGGAGAGAAAAGGGAAAAGAAGGCAAAAGAAACAAAGAGATCACACATTTGAAGTGGTTGGACTCAAAAAACCTACCTCTGCCTTCAGAGTTTTCTGGGTTACCGTCACCCTGCTTTTTTAAAGAGTGACTCATTTTCCCCTTCTCCTATTTAAGACCTGAAGCAGTTTCCCCACTGTTTTCCCAGGGGGAAAGAAAAGGGGGAATGTTTTGTTTCAAAGAAAAGGGGTTACCAGAAAGAAAGAAAAGAAAAAGAAGCTATTGTTTTCGTCCCTAATTTATAATCCAAGATGTCCCGTTGTTTCTGTCCTTCTGACTCAAACCTTGGAGCTGGTAATTACAAAGCAACTGGACTGGGGCTCCAACAGGCTAACCATGTTCATGTACAGCAATTAGAAAAACTCTGTAGAGAAGTTTACTGAGTGATTATATCTAATTCATTCCTCGTTACCGACAGAACACTGACCATTTTCTGGAGCTAATAAAAGCAGTCACTCCCCCCTCCCCCACGTGGATGCCACTTAATTTCCCAAAGCAGAAAGTGAATCCATCCTGGAGGGTCTTGAAGGAAAAAAGGGGAGTGGGGGTGGGGGCTAGAATCAAAAGCTCCAGTGTGTCTGTTTTGTCCCTTGCAGCTGTGCATCCTCTTTGGGGACCAAGGAGGTAGAAGGAAAAAAAGGGAAATGCAGCCCCCATGTTCTGTTCTTCCCTCTGCAATTTGCAAATGTGGCAGAGAGAACATTCTACCTTGATGTAAAAAAAAAAAAAAAGTGGGGGAGGGGAGATGCCCTAGGAATGGAATGCAGGAAACACTTCAGCTTGGAGGATCTGCTTTTCCTAAAAGGAATAAAGACGGTAGAAATTTCCAGAAGGCCCGGTCGGAGTCCGGCCACTGCAACTGTCAATCTGTAACCTTTCCTCCAAGTCTATTGGTTCAAAACCTGGAGAGAGGCACCCCATTGGGCTGCTCTGTGAGCCAGCCAGCACTGCTGTCCGTACCTAGTCCTGCTGCAATGCAGACATTTCCCCCCCCCCCCTTAGTGAAACTAGAAAATAATGTGACTTTGAGAGCAATTAACTTTTTTTACAGACTCATGCTTGGTGGTGGCCACAGTCCCTGAGGAAAGGGGCTAGCTTGGTCCAGGGCTGGGAACTTGCTGGGGCTGCACAAAACAGACCTTGGCTTTGCAGACCTGTGGGAGCCATTTTAATGCGAGCTTTTAGAGGACAAATGCCTTGCCCTAAGGTTTCCTCCCAGCGCAACCAACACACCATTATGCAAACGCTGAAGGCACCAGCGCAGGAGTCTTGTGATTAGATATTGCTTCTGAGGAGGCCACAAGAACCTCAATATGTAATTTCCATTCACAGCAAGGAGATAAGAACAAAGAAAAGAGCTAAGTGTCTGAACTTACTTGTGTGGGGCAGTAGCACTGTTCAGTTTTAAGTACATAAAATATCATTAACTGCCTGCACTTTTACTGGAAGACGCTGGCCTTACACAGACTTTTCTTAACTCAGAATTTGGTACATTTCTCGTTACTAAGTGCACCTTTTTCCAATGGGTGCTACAAGGTGGGTAGGTGGACACTAAAAGAAAAAAAAGATGATTGACTCCATAAAGTTGGCATAACACAGCAAGTGAACATCTTTCCAACATTTACAGTCATGTTGGATGGGTCTCCAGGCTGCAAACTGATGCAGTGAACTTCTAGGGAAATTCTGAGGCTAATACTAAACAGGGGTCTGCTTTTGTTCACTCTTAAGTTCTCACTGCAGCATTATCAGGGAAAATGTAAAAAGGGAGAAATAAATTGTAAGTAAAGGCAAGCGTGCATACAGATGTGTGTGGGTCAGGCTTGGAAAAAGTCCGAATCTGTCGTTAAGTGAGTCCCATATCAAACCAAGTTTGCTGGTGGGTGGGAGCTGCAATCCATGTCAGCATCCCAAAACCTGAGTCCTGACACCATCACCCCCACACTCACCAGCAGCCGCAGCAGCTCCTGCCCCACCACTGCCTAAGGCTCTGTGACTCTGAGAACAAGCCCTTGCTTACATTTCACAAGCAGATCACCTACCCAGAGGTCTAGCTAATATCCAAACAAGCCCAATTACAGGTCTCCAGTCAAGTTACAATGAACTGCACATTTCTCCCCTGTCTGAGGGTTAACAGGAAGTGTAATCTTCAATCTTAGCTGCAGGTTCTCAGGAAAAACAGTCGCTTCAAACAGTCACCTAAAATCAAGACACTATTAAAAAGCCCTTACTTGGTTCCTGCTAAGGAAAAGCCAACTGCTATAGCCAAGACCCCCTGGTATAGACAGACCCCAAATGTTCACCAAACTCTTTATACATGGTCACAGAGGAAATGGATCGCTTTACTTACCCAACATGTTCAAGCAACCGTCTCATTTTTCCACAGTTAAGAAGGGAGAACAGGCTGGCAGATTTGGGACTTGATCAAAAAGGAAATTTTTTTAAACAGTTACATGGGATTATTAAAAACACACACAACAACAACACAAACACAACAACTGAATAGGGAATGCTGTCATGAGCCACAGACATGATTTTATTTCCTCTGCACTCTACCACACAGGAGGGCAGAAGATGATACAATGTAAAAAAGGGAAAGGAAAAATAAAACAAGGATAAAAGATAACATTAGTTCATTGAAAATCATGCAAGAATATAGAAAGCTAAGGGATTCAAAAAGAGTCCTCACAGATTTATTGCAGGGTGTTGTCCAACATCCCACCCCCCCACGCCCCCCCTCCCAATCCCCATCCCTACTCCAAAAACTTCCTCCAAAGCCTAGAAAACACTTTCAGAAACATTTGCTGGCTGTAGGCTGGCTTGCAGAAGAACATTCTGTATCAACAGAAGTCAGGAAAAAAGGCTGAACAATGTAGTTTCAAATGAAGAAACCCTGTAGGGAGAAAAAAGACCATGTAGAGACACCGCCACCCACCTAGGCCCCAGGAGCCAGGAGCTCTCCTTAGCACTGCTCTGCTGAGGGCTTGGTTCTGTGTAAACCACACGTCCTCTCTGCTCAGAACTTAGTCCAGCCTTCCCAGAACCTCTTTGGAGAGGAAAACTTGCCTGCTCTGCTGTCTGCCATGAGCTCTCCTTACAGAGGAGCCTGCCTGCTCACCTTCCATTTTCTCCCCCCAGCAGGCATGTGACACAAGAGAAGACAATAGTGCAGGGGGGGGGAAACTACTCAGAGAGAGACAGAGAGAGAAAGAGAGAGGAGGAAAAAAAAAAAAAAAAAAGCTTCTTTTTTGGCATACCAGGATCTAGCTTCAAATTATTCCAGAAACACCATATCCTGGTGGAAGAAAAGGTGTGCCAGGCCCTTGCCAGTTTGCAAAATCAAGCTATGGCTAATGGCTACTTAGCCATGTGACCCAAGAAAGCAAAAAATTTCTCTCTAAACAGTTCCAAGTTAACCTAAGTGCTGTGGGGGTGAGTGTGGCACAGCCAGCCACAGAGAAATCACACTGCTCGCCCACAATTCGGATGTCTCAGAGGGAGGGGGAGAAAAGATGGTTAAAAAGTCGAGCTTACCTCTGTGGATGCATTGTTAACACTGTGTAATGTCAATACTTATAAAACATGGAGGACAGGCTCCTAGTTCTCACAGAAAAAGGGTTTGGCACTTCGGCTTGATGATCTGGCCGCCTAATAAGAGCTCATCCCCGATTGGCTGGCTCGGCAAATCGGAGTGTAAGGCCGCCCGGGATTGGCTGAAACACTTCCTGAGCGATTATCTTTGTGAGGCTCTGGTGAGCAAGAGCCATCCTGTGCATAGAGAAAGACAGGCTAAGCTAGGCCTTTTGCAGCAAGAAAAACTTGGGAAAGGGGCCCCCAGAGCACTTCTCCCACACCCTGGCTAAATTTCCCCGCACGGGCAAACCAGTGCAGCCAGCTGAACCTGCCCCAGCAAAGCCTGAGGCCTGGATGCCACTGGGAAGAGAGTTTTTGGGGTGAGCTGAAAGGGCTCACCCTCACCTGCCCCCACAGAAGCGGCTCTTTGCTAGGAGGAAGGCTGGCCCTTTGCTAGAGCAGGCCAGGGCATCGTCCCCGCTGGAGGTGGGGCAGTGAAGCTGAGGAGGACGAGCCTCAGGAAAAAGACCCAAAGGGCAGGAGAAAGGCGCCTGCGGCAGGCCCCGCAGGAGCTGGGGGCACAGGGGCAGCACAAGGCAAGCCCCAAGACATCGCTGAAGAGCAGCTGTGGCTTCTCAGACGACTGAGGGTTCGGGCTGCTGAGGGGAGGAGGGGAACAGAATGGTCAAGTTTGCATAGTCATTGTCAAAATGCCTGCTGGAAAAGCAGGCCAGAGAGCCATTTTCCCCGCAGAGGAGCTACCCTCTCACCCCCTCCCCCGCCCTCCAGGCAGTCCTCAAAGGAAAACCAAAATGGGTTCCTGCTCCCTGCCAGGGTGCCAAGGGGGGCCCCCTCTCCGTCCTTACCCTAAGAAAAGCCAAGTGAGCTCCTAGCAGGCCACATGCCTAGATCTACAAACTTCCCGTCCCCTCCCGGCCCCCTCCCCCACTGCTGAGGCCTGCTAAACCTGTCAGTTAAACAAAAATCTGACTTCCGTATTAGCCTGCCTCGTCGGCGATGCCTTTAGCTTCCTGCCTATTAACCCTCTCTCGGACTCTGGGCCCGGCCGGGAAAGGCTAGGCCCTGCGAGCGCAGAAAAGGCCTGTGGAAAAATACCAGCTGCAGCTCTGCCGGCAGATGCAGAAAGAGAGAGAGCGCGAGCCGCTGTCTCTTGCCTTTGCTTTCCCAAGGAGGCGTGTACCTTCCGAATCCAGGGCACAGGCAGTGCCTCTCAGTCTGAGAAGCCATTTAAATCCAGAGAGAGAAAGAAAGATGTCAAACTCGGCGAGGAAACAAGAACCCCCATTATTAGTCAGGCCTACACCCACTACTTAGCCCTTCCTGTCACAATCATCCCTGTATGTATGTACTCGGGGAGCTGGGCCCTCGGTGGCCAGGCAAATCCCATGAGCTTTTAAAAGGATTCTTGCTTAAAATTTATTTCCACAGAGCACGGCTTCTTTTCGTCCCCTAAGGCAGATGGGGACAGCTATTTCACACACAGCCCTACACTTGGCAGCCCCCCCCCAGACACCCCCATCTCTGGCACTGCTCCCCAGTAAAATATTAACTAGTTTTTCAGAACGGCTTCTAATTCCACTTATTTCAGTAGTATCAGGTCTTTGCCTGTTTCCTCCCAAAACCTGCCCTTTGTAGTGGGGTCTGTACCCTGAGAAAGAAAGCAAATCAAAAAGGATCTCCAAATGTCCATACTTGATTTTTTTTTTTAAGACAAGGTGCTTAATTGAGATTTTTTTTTTTTTTTTTTTTTAAGCAGTAAGCTGGAACAACAGAAGCTAAATAAACATCATTCTTTAGAGGCTGGAGAAAGCGTCAGAGGTGAGGCGGCCATATGCCAGGAGGTAGAACTGTGGCCCAATAAAGTCTCCCCTCTCCTCCTAAAATTAGGACCCGTGGGCTTTCTTGTCCTACACGGTTCCCACAAAGAAAGCACAGAGCTGATGGCCTGCTCTCCCCACCCCCACATGGAGCCCAGATGCCCACTGTGTGTACGTAAATCCTTTCTGGCTGCAAATCTTCTATCAAACAGGAACGAGCCATGCGTCCACACACGCGTCCACACACGCCGGAGTGCAGGGGCAGAGCCCAGGCTTTGTGAAAAGGGAGGGGACTTGGATGCTGTTCTTTTTTAGGCTGAAGAGGCCAAGATGCAGGGACACCTCCGCTGCCACAGGGCCAGCACTCAGGACAGCAGGCCTGGGCCTCATCAGAAGGGAGGGGCCTCCTCTTCCTGTGGGTGGAAGCCCATACAGGGAGACCACATGGGGGCCAAGAGGTGAGGCCCGAGCTAATCAGACTGCCCTCCCTCCTCGCTGTGTGGGAGTGGCCCTCCACCACCATCCCAGGAGGAATGCTGTTTGTCTCCCGGGTGGGGGGGTGCTCTTCGGGGGACAAACGTGACCGGGGGAGTTTGTGGCAGAACTCCTGTGCAGCTAACTTCACGACCCAATGAGGAAACGAAATATGCCACGGCGCGTGGTGGATTTTCACCCGGGATTAAAGCTGGTTGCATAAGCAGCTGCCGCATCCTCCCCCACCCGCCCGCCCTCTCTCCGATCACTTGATCACTTGAAATGTTTTCTGGGGCAAAGAGCAGGAAGCTGCAAGCTCATTCTGGCAGCTCTGCTCTGGTGGAGGAATGCTTTTGGCGTTCGGGTAGGTCTGAGGTTATCTGGAAAACAGCGATTTGGCTGGGGACAGAGACAAAGGTATGGTGGCAGGTGGAATCCTGGGAGGAACACGGATAGAGGAGGAAGCCGAAGCCGAGAGCAGGCCCACTAACGGCCACTCCTGGGCTTGATGGAATGTGGCTGATAAGAGGGAATAAAAGCAGCCCAGTGTTTCTGGCCTCCACGTAGAGGTCACTCAGAGCTCCTTCTCAAACCTCCCTCCGCCACGGAATAGTCACAGCGGCTGCCGCATGCTCACAGTGGGCCAGGCACCGTGCTAAGTCCACACTTTCCACAGACTGACTTGGGGAGATAGGGAGCATTGTTAGGGACCTGGAACGGAGCCCAGAGAGGGGAAGCGAGCTGTCCAAGGTCACACAGCTGGCAAGTGCCAGAGACCAGACTTCCAACCCAGTTATGCTTCCGTGCCATTAAACCCGGTACCTTCACTCGCCTTAGAAGCATGGTCTGTGTTTCCTTTTGGGAGGTCGACTCCTTTGAGAGAGTTTTAAATCCTGAATGATGGAGCTGGGAGAATTTTAGACCAGACTCATTCCTAGCCCAGAGAAAGCTCCTGTCTCCCGACGAACTTCCAGCAAAACATCAGGGGGGAAACTTTCTCTAAAATCAGGTTTTCATATTCCTTGAAATCAGTGGTTCTCAACCATGGGTGGGTGGTTTTGCCCCCCTGCCCCCTAGAGGATGTGTGGCAATGTCTAGAGACTTTGGGGTTGTCACAACTTGGGGGAAAGGTGCTACTGACATCGTAGGTGGAGACCAGGGCTGCTGCTGAAATAAACATCCTACGGTGCACAGCACACACCCCACAACGCGGAATTATTTGATCCAAACCACCTCATTGTGCCGAGGTAGGGAAACCTTGGCTCAAATGAAACGAGAAAAAAAAACAAACCCAACCACTGTGGTCTGAGAAAAGCCCGCACAGGCCTAAACAGGCAGGTTCCGTGGTGATATTAATAAGCAATGAGCTAATAAAAATAGATTAAAACACGTCTCTCTTAACATTCCCAGGGGACAGAGGAAATTGGGGGACAGAAGGAGCTGAGAGAAGCCGGGCAGAAAGTCTCAGTGATAAAGCTGGTCTCCGAGGAGAGGCAGGGCTGGCCCCAGCTCCCTTCCCACGGCACCTTAACGAGAGCAGGCCGCAGGCCGGGCCTCCGACAGGGCTCTGGGCTCCTGCTGGCCGGCAGCCAGGCCAGCAGCGGGAGGCGCGGCCTCAGCAAGCTGCGCCCAGAGATAGCCTGCGCTGCTGGGTCTGAAAATAAGCGAGCTTGGAGTTATCTGCCCCATGCCAGCGGCAGGCCGCTAGTCCGTTATGCGGAACGGACGGGCCGAGGCTGGGAAGTGTTTTAAATATCTTGTTTTGTTCCTTTCTGGCCAATTGGAACGGAGGCCACCTTCAGCCGTGGTGGCAGAAGGGCTCACCTTCAGAGCACGCAGTCACGTTACAGCCACAAAGAGGCCAGGAGGCCTCCCCTACCTTGGAGAAGAGGTGTTCTCTGGAAGGTGTCCTTTTTTTTTTTTTTTTTTTAATTCTTTCTAGGAGAGGCTGGCAGGATTAGGCAAATGGAGGGAGGAGGAAAGGGCAGTGGGGGATGGTAATGACCGTCAGGCAGATGGCCGCAGTGGGGTGGGGAGAGATGTAAGAGATGCTGTTAAGAAAATGAAAAATCAAAAGGAGGATGATTCGAACCTCCACTTCCTCGCTCTTTTTACTTGCTAGCATCACCGTTATGGAAAGAAGAGCACGTATGTGTTCTCTCTGTGTCTCCTGCTGAAACAGTGGCCATGAATGGAGACACTTCGGGTTGTGACATTTGGAAGAAGGTGTGCAACTGGCATCCAGAGGGTAGAGGCCAGGGATGCTGCTAAACACCCTAGGATGCAGAGGGCAGCCCCACCCCCACAGAGAACCAGCCAGCCCCCCATGTTATCACTGCCAAGGTTGAGAAGCCCTGCATTAGACCGAGAGCTTCAACGAGGCAAAGACCGGGTCCGAATTCTTCACCAAGGTGCTCTCGGCACCCAGCACTGTGCTGGACGTGTGTTGGAGCTGGGCAGAACCGCATCCCCCGCCTGCATGGCTGGTCTCCTGCCAGAACTGCCCTTGTCAGTGCTTGTGCACGTGCTCAGAGTCTCTCACACACACACCCCCCCCAGAGCATCAGGGATCCTTTTAAAACAAGTCAGATCTTACCTCTCCTCTACTTAAAATCCATCAACAGCCCCCACCTCACTCGGAGTAAAAGCTCAAGTGCAAAGAAATGCAGATTCGGTTCCGGGAAATGCGGTGGGTTACTGACTTGGGGATATTGAGAGTTTTGCCAGTTTTTGCATCGATGTGTACGTTCACGTCAACATTCCTCATATGTGCCGTACTTGGAATCCACCTGTAAATCAGCTATAACATCTTACAAGTTACGTCAACTCTCTGACGTGTTCGTTTTATATTTGTATGTCATTGTTTAAAATCAATCATTTTTGAATGGTAATTTTTTTTTATTTCTTTTTTTTTTTTTCTTTTTGGTATGTGGGTAGCTCCCTGGCTGGGAATCGAACCCAGGCCGCAGCGCTGACAGTGCTGAAGCCTTAGCCACTGCACCAGCAGGGAACTATGGTAATTTAAAATATATATATATATATTATAATTGACCAAGAATCAACTTCAAGAGGCTGGTTAGTATTGGACCCACTGTTTCTGTCATCTTCCTCACAGTTGATGCTGGACACTTCTGGGTTTCCAGAACAGAGCCCAGCCCAGTGACTTCAAGTCTAACTGCTCTGCTCTGACTTTCTGGCCAGAGATCCTCCCCATGGGGGCTCTGGAGCCAGCCTGGTGGAGAAGGCAGGGGGTCCATTCCAAACTTCTCTATCTAGGGACCTTAAGCAAGTTATTTAACCTTTTTGTGCCTCAGTTGCCATGTCTGCGGAGTGGGGATGCGAGGATTATTTAACACAGGTGCACCGAACCTGCTCAAGAAGTGTTGGATGTTTTTTCCTTCCTTTCAACCTCTCCATACAAGAGCTCCATCCACAGCAGATTCCGAAGCCAAAGACCCAGGTCCAAACTCTCCCCAGAGCCCCAGATCGACACCTGTCACTCCTGGGCGGTCATTTTCTTACTGACAGTCCACAGATACGTGTGGCGCATCTCCTCCCCCCCTCCCGCCCCCGCTAAGAGCCAGGCGTGCTGTCTGCTGCTCCTGCTTTCCGGGAGCTGGCGGCGGAGCAGAGGTCGTAAGCAAGTACAGTTAAAAACTACATCAGTAAGATAAAATACCAAACTGAGATCAATGCCAGGAAGAAAGACGAAGCAGGGTGAGGGTGCAGGGGAGTGACTGACGGGAAGGAGGGGCTGCATTACACAGGTCGGGGGAGGGTTCCAAGGAGACTGTGTGACATTTGAGCTGAAGGCAATGGCACATACCAGGTGGAGGGCACATACCAGGTGGAGGGCGTAGCAAGTACAAGGGCCCTGAGGCACTCTTGACCTTGGTAGCTTGGTGCTTCAGAGAAACAAAAAGTGGCCAAATGTGCCCCCCCCCAAAAAAAAAGCCAGTGAATGGACAGAGTCAGAAACAAGCTCTGGGGGTTCCCTGGTGATGTAGCGACGAGGCTTCAGTGCTCTCACCGCCACCACCTGGGTTCGATCCCCACTCAGGGAACCAACCAAAAAAAAAAAAAAAAAAAAAAAAAAGAAGCAGCTCACTCTTTCCTCTGCCATCTTTCCATTACTCAACTTCAAAATATTCCAGAATGTTCTTTACTTTTCCATCCCCCCTCCTCCACATCTAGTCCACACTGTCTCGATTCTACCCCAAATAAGAGCCTCATGCTAGTTAAACACATGTACACCTAGGACCAAAGTTAATCTGCCTAGCTGCAGAAAGCCAGATAATTCCCATAACACCACACCAGCTTCTCCACCTACAAAGCCGGAGTACCACTTCCTATCTCATAAGGCTGCACACGGTATAAATGAATGAATAAATCTGAAAACTCCTACCACAAACAAAGCATTCAAAACAAATGCTGGCTATGATCACTTTCACTGTTGTTTTCAAAAACATCTTCAACAAATCCCCACTAATTACATGCCCCCTACCAGGACCCCTTCTCTCTGACTCCATCCCTGACATTCCCACCTCATCTCCCTCTATTTTCCTGGAAGCCAATGGCTCACCTGTTCCCAAGAGTGACCCACTATGGTTCGTTCTCCCTGTATCCCTTGCTGGAATAACGCCCACCCTTCAGGTCCCAGGTGCCACCTCACTCCCAGAGTGTCTTTCCTGATTTCCCACCAAGAGGTTCCTGGGCTACGGACTCTACAGCACCGGGGCACACAACCCCTGCCTGCATGACTTCCCAGCTCCTCTGCAGGGCTCCCGTCCCCGTCAACAGATCACCCTTCAGCTGGTTGCTTCAAACTTGCACCCTTGACTCCCCACTTTTGCTCACAGCCCTCATCCAAACCACCATCAAGCCCGGGGCGGCAGGGGATGCAGGGGGGACCTTCCCTCTGCCTGTGTTCTGAACATGGCTCGCCGGATCACCCAGTCCCTTCCATCGGCGCCCCTGCCCAGCTCCTGCTCATCCGCAGAACTGCTCCAGCTTCCCCACAGTGCTTCTCCATCCCCCACCTCCTGCACTTGAGAATCACCTGAGGCTTCCCTCCGAGGGACTTGCCCTGGGCGGTCAAGGCTAAGAATCCTCTTCTAACTGGGCTCCTGCCTCCCCTCCTGCCCTCTGTGGGCTCTTCCACCTGCTACAGCCAGAGGGATCCTCTTCACAAGATGTCACCTGTCTGCTCACAACCTTCTCTGGGCAGCACCATTCACAACAGTCAAAAGGTGGAAATTATCAATTGTCCATCAAGGCATGAGTGGATAAACAAAAGGTGGTCTACCCACACGACGGAGTGTCACAAAGCGCTACAACGTGGGTGAACCTTGAAAACATTACACTATAAAAACCCGCATATTGTATGATTCTATTTATAGGAAATGTCCAGAAATGGCAAATCCAAAGAGACAAAAGGTAGGCTGATGGCCGTTTGAGGTTGGAGGGGGAGGGAAAATGAGGAGTGACTGCTTTTAATGGGTGCAGGGTTTTCCTTTTGGGGAGATGAGAACGGCCTGGAACTAGATAGTGATGGTTGCACAACATTGTGAAGATACCAAATGCCACTGAATTGTACACTTTTAAATGGTTCAAATGGTAAGTTTTACATTAAATGTATTTTATCATAACTTTTAAAAACCATCTGCAGCCTTCTCATCTCAGATAGAATAAAAATCCCAGTTTCTCCACATGCCCTCCCCTCAACTCCTACCCACACCCCCCAGGCCCACTGCACGCCAGCCACCTCTGCCCCCTTGCTGTTTGCCGTGCAACTTCCGCTTTTTTCTGTCTCTCTTTTGCCCTTGAAGTTTGCACCTGGTTTTTGCACCTGGTTTTCAAATGCGCCCCGCTGTGTTATAAATCTGAGTGTAGAGCTGTGTCTTACAGATCATGGGTCCCCTCCCACAGCATGATGACTACTATAGGAACTCAGTGCCTGATGAATGACTAAACAATCGCTCAGTTCCTCATGCTTACATCCACCGAGCCACGTCTTGGTACCCTCCCATCGTAAACCACATCCTCTCCTTCTCCAGCTCACAACCTGCCAGCAGCTTCCCAAGGCTTCAGAACCAGAGTTCCGGGAGCTCCCTGATGGCGTAGCAGCTTAAGGCTTCGGTGTTGGCACTGTCAGCGCTGCGGCCTGGGTTCGATTCCCAGCCAGGGAGCTACCCACATACCAAAAAAAAAAAAAAGAACCAGAGTTCCGCCAACTACAGCCCACTGCCTGTTCATGCTGGCCTTCAAGCTCAAAATGGAAATGCTTTGGAAAAACATCAAAAATAAACATCATTTATGGCAGGCACAAAGTCAGTGGAACTCAAATTTCAGTGTCCATAGTCAAGTTTGACTGGGACACAGCCTTGGACGGGCATTCATTCATTTATTGTCTGTGTCTGCTTTTGTGCTATAATAGCAGGGCCGAGTGGTGGGGACAGAGACCCCAGACAGACAGCCCTCAAAGCCTAAAAGTATTTACTATCTGGTCCTTAGCAGAAAACCTTTGCAGCCACCCTTTCAGAGGAAACTCCTGTCACTCCATCATGGCTTGCAGAGCTCTCCAGGTTGGTCCCAATCTGGTCTCCTTTCAAATGACCCCCCAACGCTGGTCCAGCAGCACTGGCCTCCTTCCTCAAGCTAGATAGACCCCACCTGAGGTCCTCTGCACCCGCAGTCTCCTCCACCTGGAACACCTTCATCCACAAGGTGGCTTCTTTACATGACTCAAGTCCCATCGCAAAGGCCACTTTTCCAAGAGGTCTTTCATGACCATCCACCAGACACGGACTTCCTTACATTTTCTGAAATATCACTCTGTTATTTCCTTCCTAGGACTGGCACAACATAAAAGCACCTCATTTCTTTGTTTACTCACCTTCTGTCTGTGTACAAAGGCAGGGACTTTGTGTATCTGTTCACCAGCGTTCTCAGGGCCCGAAACAGGCCTGGGGCATAGTAGGTGCTCAATAAATATTTGCCCAATGATTGGCACCATCTTCTTACATAAAGTAGTTTCTGTGTAAGATCTCCAATAGATCAACCATAGCCCTAATGTGGATTTTGTGCCTTCTTGCACCATCTATTAGGTGGAAACGTATGAAATTACAATTTGTATATGAATTTTTTGAAAAGCGGTAATTTCATCTATAGAGACATGTAGAAATGTAATCAACCCCCATCCTCTCCTTCAACTGTTTACTGCACTCCAGGCACCTTGATCTACTTTGGGTCCTCGAAAATGTGCCAGTTATCTTCTGCCAAACCCCTTATGGACCTTTGCATTTGGCTCCTTCTGTTTCAGACCCAGGAACAAATGTCACCCGATCCAGGAGGCCCCCTGGGATCACATCATGTCACAACAGCGATTTCATTTTCTTCCCAGCACTTAGCAGATTCTCAGATGAGGTGTTGTACTTGCTTTTCAAGGCAGGAACCCTCTTTTCATATACACTGTCGTAACCCCAGAATCTTGAGCAGGTCAGGTATTTGGGAGTCCCTCAACGTTTATTCATTTGCGTGAATGTAAATTCCTTGAGCTTTGGTCCATGTTTTTTAAAAATAGGTTGCTAATTCCTGGTACAAAAGGATGCTTCCTATACACTTGCCAAATAACCTGAGTGACTTCTACTAGTTTTATCCTCCTACAGCCACCCTGACTCCATCTCCCTGCCTGCTACACGTCAGTGACGTAAGAGCAGCTGCAGTTACAAAAGTTTATCCAGGCCAGGCACCTTCTGAGCACATTTTGCATGTTAATTCACTTAATCCTCCCACAACCCTATGAAACAAGTGCTTACTCTCATTTTACAGACAAGGAAACTGGGGTGCAGAGACATTAAATCACTGACCCATCTGACAAAGGAAGGCACGGAAAAGAAACACGAAGTCGAAGCCCTCGCAACCTCTGAAATTCCAAGAAACAAATACATTGAAGAAAGGGAACCACAAGACGCAAGAAACACTCAAAGGCGACCCGGCACCAATTCAGCAACAACAAATATCACGCCGACACAAAGAGGAAACCCCAGAGGGCCACTGGATCAAAACTCAGCTCCCAGGTGCGCGCGGGCGACCCAACCTCACCCCCCGCCAGTATTTCCCATCCAATTCCACAGGCCCCACATCTGGACGTCACCTCGACCTCTCCCCCTCCCACCTCCCATCCCGGAGTCCCCTGGAATTTACCTTCTGAGTGCCTTCCACTGTCGACTACGGCCACGTAGCACCATTCTGCAGAGGTGGTGACTTGCTCGGAACCACCATTATCTGTTTATCTGGGCAGGAAGGGGATAGTCTCCCACCAGCCCCCAGGCCCCAGGCTGCTCCCATCCCCCACTCACAAGCACCAGAGGGATCTTTTCAAATTTCAATTTGGACCAGGACACACCCCCAGCCCCAACCTCCACCTCAAAAACCCTTTCAGGTTTTCCCATTGTTCTCAAGGCAGTCTCAAATTCCTAACTGAGCCTCCGGGGGTGGGGTGGGGAGGACTACAGGGTCCCCTTCTCCAACCTCAGCTCAGTCCCCTGAGCTCCTGACAGACCCTTAGCCATCTTGGAAGGCTTTGAACCAAGCTGGCTGAGTTCAAGTTCTGATGCTGCCATATGCTCACCGCTGTGTGACCTTGTGCAAGTCACTTAACCTCTCTGGGCCTATGAAACATGGATAATAACACCTCCCAAAGTGCGGTCGGTATTGAACTAGTTCCGGAAGTGAGAGTGCGTATTTGCAGTGTCTGGCACCACTTAGCTATCGCCGTTATCCGGTAACTGCTCATCCTTCAAAATGCACCAGAAAATCGGCTCTTCAGGGTAGCCCAAGAAGTCAGATGCCCCTGTTAGACGTTGCCTTATGGTGCTTACGACAATCATCATTTAATATTTTATACGTGTTTAATAACTGGTGTAAGCTCCTAGGTTTGACTTCTTATTTAGTGTTTGTTTTGCCCGTTCTGTATCTCCCTGGTACACCGTAGCTGCTCAAAAATAATGACGTGGGAGTTCCCTGACGGTGCAGTGGCTTAAGGCTTCGGCGCTGGCGCTGTCAGCGCTGCGGCCTGGGTTCGATTCCCAGTCAGGGAGCTACCCACATACCGAAAACCAAAAAAAAAATAATAATAATAATGACGTGAATGTTGAACAGGGAATGGCCGAATGAATCGACCGGGAGGAGGCCTGAATCCCCAACTTCCAAGGCGAGTCAGGAAAGTTGAGTTTTAACGAGGCTTGCGGGAAAACCGAAGCCCGCGGGAGGTAGCCGGGTTGCAAACGGAAGCTACGGTCACCCGTATGTAAAGCAAACGGGAAGGCCCAGAGGAGCTGAGGTGCAGGGCAGGTCAGCCTGAACGCCGCTTCCTGGATATTCACCCGGAGCAGCTCCGAGGAGCCGCCAGCCCAGCTGAGGAGCTGCAGGCCCCCAGGCAGAGGGGTGGGTTGCCCAGCGGGCAGGAGGCGACAGAAACTGCCTGGGGTCTGTGTCTTCCCATCCTTGCCCCTTCTCACTGTCCTTACCTGCACCCCAGCTCTCCAGCCCCAGGGGCTCACCCTCATGCCTCTTGTGGCAGCTGTATCCCGGGGCGCCACCAACCGTTTAAGGTGGCTAGGGTTAGCAAATAAACATACAGGATGCGCAGTTCAATTTGAATTTCAGATCAACAACCAATGACCTTTGCGTCTGAGGACATCTTGTGTTTAATCTGGCGCACCCTCACTCCCTGTCCTCAGCAAACTCTCTTCTGTGACCTTCCTGCTTTGGAATCCGGAGCCTCCCGCGAAGAGCAGTCCAGCTATCGAACCCTTTTCCGCCTCTGGGTAAGGAAGGTCACAGCTCCTGTCACTTAGGGTGGGGTAAGCCCTCCAAGAAAATGGTCTTAGTACTCAGTTCTTAGCACCCAGTACAGAGGCCGGAAAGTACGGCCATCCTTTACGGCTCTGTGCCGTCTCCTGGGGCGCTGCCCACAAACCCTGCAGCGCGGCTGGCTGAGCCCATTTCACGCAGGAGGAAAACTGAGGACAATACTCCGTGGGAGGGCCAAGAAGCAAAGTGTATCGTCTTTGGAACTCCTGGGCTAAAGCTCTTCCTGCACCTAATCAGATGTGAATGTGCCATAAACTGTCACCCGCAGGAAGGCAGGGACTTGACTTTGGTTTTGAGGATGGACTCCTAGAGCCCAGCACAGTGTTTTAGTAGGCACTCCATAAATACTTGTGGGGGTGATAAACACCTCATGCAACACAGAGACGATGCACTGTAGAATTGTACACCTGGAACCTATGTAAGTTTTACTAACCAATGTCACCCCAATAAATTTAACAATAAAAAAATATTTGTGGAATGAGTGAATACAAATCCACCAGCTTCCATGACATAGTAAGAATTCTCCCACTCTCATTCTCTCTCTCCCCCTCTCTCTGTCTTGAACTTGGGTCTATCTTCCTGTGCTTTCTCTATAGCCCCAACTATGTGGGAAGGAAATTGGATTTAAATCAGATTTCTGGCTTTTCTCCCAAAATGAAACAAAATAACAAAATACAGTATTGAAAGGAAAAAACACGACCATGGAAATGCCCAAACAGACACAGTGTTTGTTTTCTAGGTGGGAAGACGGGACTTCAGAGAACTTAAATCAACACAGTTGCCTTCAGCATTCGTTAAACAGCTACCATGCCTTCCCGTTTGCTGGAAAACTGCCCTGAAATCATTAAGGAATGAATGAGTGCCCGGGGCCAACAGGATTTTCTAGGGTGTTTGCAGAGAGGTATTGATGGACACACCGATTAACTGACTCTCTTTGGGCGTCGCCCAGCAGGTAAACAGGGGGCACCCGTGGTACCTGCGAGCTCCCGCCTCGCCCCCAAGTCAGCAATAAACATTGGAGTCTCAGTCGGGATTCTGTTTCTCACCTATGCTTTCTTCGGTGGGGGGATGGGATGGCCATGGGGGTGGGAAAGGAAGGCTGGGGTTTGAGACTCAGTTGATCAGGACCCATTGTAATGAACCGGAAGTGACTTGCAGATGTTATCAGATTCACTGGGTTGTCACCTTTAGGACACCTCTTCCATGGCCAGTGCCAACCTGGTTCTAGATCTCGCCCTGACCAGTGGCCCTTGCCCCATGTGTTTCCCTTCACAACATGTTCATCTGGAAAGACCCTTCAGCTTCAAGGTCACTTCCGCAAAGAGGCCTTCCCTGAAGGCCTTACCTAGAGACGGCGCCCCAGGGGCACCCAGCAGTCACCCTTGGTGACGTCGCCCTTTCGTACTGAGCGCTGTGACTATCATCAGTCCCACCGCGTGCTGCGCTCTGTGGACTTGTCGGTCCCTTGGTTTCCCCCAGCTGAGTCATCAGCATCACGAACAGGACACTGCCCGACTAGTCCATTCTGGACCCCCGCCCCAGAGGGCAGCTCACCGCAGTAGGCACTGAGTCAGGGCCTGTTAGAATGAATGATAGTAGTGACAACAATAACAGCTCATATCAACTGCCTGCTAACTAGGTGCCCAGCCTGCCTCTTAGCCCTTTTCATATATTAAGTCATTGCGTCGTCATAGCATTGTGAGGTAGGTACCTCGATTGTGCCACTTGGCACTTGATGTTCCTTCTGCCCAGGTTGCTTTCGCCCCCTCCAAAATCCACAGGACTCACACCCTCTCTTCATTCAGGCCTCTGGTCAATTCAGAGTGGGCTGATCTGATGTACTATTTTTGTGGGGAGGGGTTCCCTGCCTGGGAATCGAACCCAGGCCGCGGTGTTGAGAGCGCCGAAACCTAGCCGCTACACCACCAGGGAACCCCCCCATTTCAAACGAGACAGAGAGGAAAGGTACTGTCCCGTTTAAAACAGCACGCAAGGGGAGGGGGTGGGAGAGGAGGGGGGGAAGCTAAATAGAAGGTGATGGAAAGAGAAGTCACACTGGGTGGTGAACTTATTATACATCAACGTGACAATGCACTGTAGAATTGTATGCCTGAGACCTATGGAATCCTTGCTAACAGATGTCACCCCAATAAGTCTAACAATAAAAATGAATTAAAAAATAATAATAAATAAATAAATAAATAAATAAATAAAACAGCACGTATGGTCAGCCTAATTCAGAGAGGCCATTCCTGGCCCCTCCCTAAGCAGCACCCCCTAATTCCTTAGACTGCTGTAGGGGTTCAGCTGTGTCCCCCAAAAGACTGAAGCCCTAACCTTCCCTAGTAGCTCAGAATGTGGCCTTATTTGAGGACAGGGACTGTACAGAAGTAGTTAGGGTCGTGGGGCGGGCCCCCATCTGATATGAAATTTGGACACAGAGACGCACTCACAGAGGGAAGACGGTGTGCAGAGACACACAGGGAGAAGCAGAGGACTAGAGGCACCTGCAAACCCGCTGAGCCAAGGACTGCTGGGAGAATTCTCCGCTCCGGTTTCAGAGGAGTGTGGCTCTGCCCACACCTTGATTTTGGACTTCTCACCTCCAGAATGGTGAGACAGTCAATCCATTTTAAGCCACCCAGTGTGTGCTACTCTGTCACGGCAGTGCTAGGACACTCTTCCTTGCTGTGATCCCTTCCGGTCATTGCAAATATTATGCATTTTCATCTGTTTACTTCCAGCACCCACACTGGAATGTAAGTCTCTCAAGGCCAAGGCCTTGCATCATGCATGTGTTACAAGGCCTGGCGTTTATCTGTTCCTTCAAGAACTATTTATTAAGTGCCTACTACATGCCAGGCCCTGCTGTAAGTGCTGCGGACCCCGCTATGAATGCAACAGATAAAAATCCTTAGCTTTTTGTAGTTTACGTTCCATTAAGAAAAGATGGCCACTTCAAACCATATGAAAGGAACAGAGAAAGAGATACAGGTTCAAGCCTGGCTCGGGCATTTTCCAATTGTTGTGACCTTGGACAAGTTCCTGTGCACCCCAGTTACTCCCCAGCATCGTCAGGGTAGATGAGATAGATCACAGACAGGAAAGAGCCTCTGAGCCTTGTACACTGTGAAGTGCCAGGGATGGTTGTCGACAGAGCCTCCACTGCAATCAACGCTCAAGGTCGCTCGGCTTCTACTGCCATCACCCAGCACAGAACAGACTGAGAACTCTCAACCTTTCCATCATGATGCACCCTGTTAGTATGAGGTCCCAAAACTTAACTGCTTCCTGCCAAAGATCTAATGCACATATTATATTAATTTAAACATTATTTTCAGCAGGAAATGCATGCACATGGTAAAGAATTCAAATATGGACATGTATCCAGAGGAATGCTGTCTCCCCACCCCATCCACCCCTGACCCTTTGATGACCCCAGAGGCAATTCCTGTTGCCACTGAGCAGAAAGCAGCCCGTGCATACCAAGCACAAGGCCTGCCCCTCCTCCTGCTATTGACACAAGTAGTGGCATGCCACCTACACTGCTCTGCTCCTTGCTTTGTGTACTCATCCGTCTGTCTGGGAGCATTGCTCCCTATCAATTCACATAGACCTGTTTTGTTCTGTTTAAATGGTTGTGCAGGGGGGGTTCCCCGGTGGTCCAGTGGGTAGGTTTCGGCACTCTCACCACTGCGGCCTGGGTTCGCTCCCAGGTCAGGGAACCAATCCAAATAAATAAATAAATAAATGAGGTTGCGCAGTAGTAGCCACAGTGCCACTGAATCATAGTTTATTTAACCATCTCCTACTGATGGACACTTAGGTTGCTTCCAGTTCGGGGCTATTATGGACAATGAAACAATAAATATCCTTAATTGTCTGTCTGGGGCAAGGTTCATGCATAGGAAAAATTCCTAGAAGTGGAATTGCTGGGTCAATGGGTCTCGGTACCTTTAAGCTTTGATACAAATATATGCAGGAGTCTGTTTGTATTTACAGATGTCATGTTATTGCCACTGTGCATGCTTCTCTACTGTGGATGAGAGAAGGGACATGAAGGCAAATTTTTAGGAGCTTTTCTTTGTGTCTATTGAGGTGGGGGTGATTTGGAGGTGACACAGCCTCTGAGACCTGAGATCGCTGGGTACCTCCAAAGGAAGTCTCCAGTGTGGGGCTGGACATTCTAAGGATCAGACGCTCTCATCCTTCTGACAGAGCTGGGGCTGGCCTGATGGGGAGACAGCAGGAGGGACCGGGCTTCACCCCTCATTAGCAGAATAGATATTTATCACATCACACTGTATTAGCTCAGTGTTCAGCCCTCAGGACATGCAAAGAGATGTTCCTCCCAAAACCTAGAGTCTAGTGAGAGGAGATGAAGTCATATCTCGATACAAGAATTAATTACAAAGCTAGAGAACAACAAGAATGCCAGGATAAGGGGTTCCCTGGTGGTGTAGTGGCTAAGGCTTCAGCGCTCTCAACGCCGCGGCCGGGGTTCGATTCCCAGCCAGGGAACTACCCCCCTCGCCCCCCCCAAAAAAAATGCCAGGATGCTAGGGAGTGGATACAGAATATCGTGTTTTGACAAGCTATTGGGTGAGCTAGGATGTCCAAGCTGACAGTACTAGGTGACATTTGTTCTACTCTCCTGTAGCACCAAGCGCTGGGCCAAGTAGTGTCATCTCATGTAAATACTAGAACAGTCCCCTAAGGTTGGCGCAATTGTCGTCTCCACTTAGAGAGAGGGGAAACTGAGGCTCAGAGAGGCTCACCCCGCGTCTCCCAGCAAGCAAACAGCAGCATCAGGACACGAAGACTGTTCTCTCTGATACCACCGCTCTGTGCCCAAGGAGGGCTTCCTGGAATGGGCCACTCTTGAGCTGGTAGAACAACAGGTCAGACTCAGAAATTCAGACAATACCAGGAGGCCACCGCCAGCGAGGGGCCACTCCAGTGGTCAGACAGACTCCAGGAGGAGGGGACAGTTCCCCGCTCCCAGCACCTGAGCAGCTGCCCCAAGGATGAACCTCCAGGACAGAACGGAAGAGAAATAGGACAGACACGGAAGGCCCACAGGCGTCTGATCCCACTCACGGGAGGCACCCAGACAGGCAAGTTGGGAGACAGAAAGTAGAAAGGTGCTTCCCGGGGCCTGCAGGAAGGGGCTGAGGGAGCTCACGTGCCACAGGTGTGGCGTTTCCCTTTGGGAAGATGAGAAGGGTGGTGCCCGTGGCTGCACAGCGGTGTGAACATACTGAAAGGCCCTGAACCGCCCACTAAAAACGGCCAAGATGGCAACTTTTATGTCATGTATATTTTACCACAATTAAAGAAAATGCTTGAGAGTCATCCTTGCCTCTTGTCTTGAATTTGTGGGCACGTGCAGACAGACAGACACACTCCCCCCAACAGGAGAGCCTAAGGCTTTCACCTCAAAATAAATCCGAGTCCAGCCTGTTCTCAGCACCCTCCACCCTCCCCATCACAGCCTGAGCCCACCCCAAGCCATCTCCCACCTGAGGCTTGTCCTCTGCTCTGACCTTGGCCCCATGGGGCCTCCCTTGGAGCCTGCCCATCACTAATTCATGGACTGCTCAACTCCAATGTTGTTTTCCTGGAGAAGCCTTCTTTGAGGACCCGACTAAGTTAGCACCCCACCCACCACCGCTGCCCCAAGTTTTAATCTCCTTTTACTGCTTTTCTTTGTCTTCCTAGCACTTACCACATTTGTAAGAATAGACTTATTGTGGAGATCATTTCTGCAATGTCAGTCTACGTGTCCCGGACTGTCACCTGTAAAGTGCACCGGTCTTTTTGTACATTTTCCTGGACCCCTGGCCCAGCACATGCCTCGCACGTGGTATGTGGCATGTGTGCAGCTAGGTGTGGCCCTGTGGCTAACAGCTGGGTGACTGGGCTCAGAAAGGAAATGGTTTGCCCAAAGTCACATGGCCAGCGAGTGGCCGAACCGGATTCGAATCCAGGGCCCTCTGATTGCATGCAGAATGGCTTCTTTTCTGCTCCAGGCATAGATGGTCATGAACCAATGAAAAAACACTTCACTTCCCAAGGTTAAGTTGCTTGTCCAGGAGTTCCCTGGTGGTGTAGTGGCTTAAGGCTTCGTCACTGGCGCTGTCAGCGCTGTGGCCTGGGTTCGATTCCCAGCCAGGGAGCTACCCACTACCAAAAAGCAAAAAAAAAAAAAAAGTTGCTTGTCCAGAACTCACTTCAAGCCCCTTGTTTTGCTGTGCCCACCAGTCCAAAGCTGCGTCAGACTTTGCCAATTCTAACCAGTTCCCCATCTTGCAAGCATCTTGCCTTGAAATCACCGAGTGGGGTTCCCTGGTGGAGTAATGGCCAGGCCTTGGCACTCTCACCGCCGCAGCCTGGGTTCGATCCCCTCTCAGGGAACTGACCAAAAAACAAAAAAAAGAAAAAGAAATCATCCAGTTAAACACCCTAAACCCCTGTAATATCCTCTCCGAAAGTCCCCCTTCTGAGACACGACTGACGCTTGCAACATACTTGTACTTGAACAACAGGTTTCTCTCGTGGTTGCTTTGAGGAGTCGAAAGCTGACGTTACAGTCTCTTTTTTACAGCAATCTAGCTCTTACCCTAAAGAACCCACCACCTGATAGAGAAAGAAACTTCATGTATCTTTCTGTGTATAAGACACCCCCCTGCATAAGACGCCCCCTACTTTTCTAACCCAACATTAAGAAACCCTCTCAACCAGTTACTCCCATGTATAAGACGACTCTCAATTTTTGGTCTCACGATTTTAGACAAAAATATCGTTTATACATAGAAAAATACCGTATATGGGCAACTCGAATCTGATGTCAACCTTCTGAGCATAAGTCATACACTGTAAGATTGCCCTGGAAATAACTTTCTTTGCACTCCCCGTGAAGCAGTTAAGAGGACAATTGCATGCATCTTTAATTGATAGACTCACACTTACTATAAGGAGTGGATTGTGGTGACCAAGTCCTTCCGTTTGCTCAAGATCATCCCAGTCTTAAAACTGAAAACCCTGCATCCCAAGCACCCTTAGCTCCCAGGCAAACTAGGCTCCCAGGCACCCTAAAAAAGAGCTGCCCTGGGCGAGGCATACTGGGATCAGGCTGATCTGGGGACCAGTGGGTCAAGTATCTATCACTTCATCAGCTGAAGTGGGATGGTGGACAGACTCAGCTACACACTTCTAACTAGTGAAGAACAGACTGACTGTCCCCAGAAAGATACCCAAGAAATGGGCAACTGAGGTTGCTCCTGGGGACCAGAGCCTGGAGCAGGGGTTGCAGGGGAAGGAGACCACTATTTGCTCTTTGGAATGCTTTGGTGGTGTGCTAGGCAAATTATTAGCTATTTTAAGAAAATAAACCCATTTAGGGATAAAAGGTCAACAACACACTCAGGTTTCTTTGCAAAGTGTGCGGATCGATGTGTTTGGGTAAATAAAAGGCCTTAGAACCAGGACTCATTGCTTTGTGAATTCTCCGAGCTCATCTGCTTTTCTGACGTGAGGCTCTGAATTTCTTGAGTGTGGACGCGGCCTTTGGGATCCCTTTGCTCCACAGTCCCCTGGAGCTCACCACGATGACGTCTAGGTGCTTCGGGGACTGTTTCGCTCTGTGTTCATTCGTTCTGGACTTGGAAAAGCCGGCCTTGAGGGCGCAGATTTTAAACTTCTCCCAGTGGCTGCTCGACAAGCCCCCTGCAAATTGATTATTACTCATTCTCTCACCTCCCTGGCACGTATTTGTGTTTTCAGGTATTAATTTGTTCTCGCTTTAGGGGAAGAACATTTCTGTTGCTGTGGGCTTTTCCACAAACCTGCCTGTGCCCTGCCCCCTCCTTCATTCTGAGTAGGATCTACCCCAGTGACTTAGAAGGCATCCTGGGACAAGGCTGGGACTAGGGGGAGGCCGCATTTCAGGAGGTGCTTGCCTTCAGGCACCCACTCTGCACTCACAGGACCCTGAATGTGAGTGCCTCCTTACATGCTGCTTTCTGGGTGGTTCCCTGTCCCACCTCATCCCAGCCCAGCTTTCCAGTCCCAGGACTGAAGAGCCCTGACTCTGAGACTGACCAGGAGATGGCCAGGCCCAGTGACATTTAACGTCCCAGACATTTAGTGACTTCAGTTATAAAGCGCTGAAGTTGAGATGATGCTCCTGAAAGTGCTGGTGATAAGGCAAATGCTTGACTGTTTCCTGTCTCTTGTTAACCATTTCTTCCCGGGACCAAGCCCCACACCAGGAGCTTTTTGCAGCTTTTCTAGTTACATCCTTGCAGATACAGATAAGGAAACCAGGCTCAGGGCACAGAGGAGCCAGCCTCCAAACCCAGATCTCTTGGACCTGGGCATTTTCCTCCCTACTCTAGCACTGAGGGCTTCATTATCAACAGCAAGATGGTTCCACTCTGGCATTTTTCATAAGCCTTACTGGGCAACAGTATCACCTGAGTTTTTTGTTTTTGTATGTGGGTAGCTCCCTGACTGGGAATCGAACCCAGGACGCAGCGCTGACAGCACCAGCGCCGAAGCCTTAAGCCACTGCACCACCGGGGAACTCCCTCACCTGAGTTTTTAAAAGCACAGCTGTCTCCAGAAGTTCTGAATTAATTGGCCTGGGGAAGAGGACCGGGTATTGATACAATTTTGAAAGAGCCCCAGCTGATTGCAACATGCAGACAGGGTTGAGGACCACTGTTACAGAGCACTAACAGCTTTAGCTCTAAGGAGAACTCAGAAGAGAGTTTCCGAATTTCACCCACTAAAGAGACAGGTGCGTGCGTGCACACACACAGCTCCAGTTTGCAGCTTTACAGTCAGAAAGGCAATTTTTTTTCTTTTTCAATTCCAACTTCACTCTTCAAAGAGCTATGATTTAGGTGTTCCCTGGTGATGTAGTGGCGAGGGCTTCGGCGCTGTCAATGCTGCAGCCTGGGTTCGATTCCCAGCCAGGGAACTACCCACATATAAAAATAAATATATAAGAATAAATAAAGGGAGTTCCCTGATGGTGTAGTGGCTTAAGGCTTCGGCATTGGTGCTGTCAGTGCTGCGGCCTGGGTTCGATTCCCAGTCAGGGAGCTACCCACATACTAAAAAAAGCAAAAAAAAAAAAAAAAAAATAAATAAATAAATAAATAAAGAGCTATGATTTAGGGAAAATCTCTACCTTTCTAAGCTGACTTGAGCATACATCAAAATCAACCTAGAGGGTTTGTTAAACACTGACTGAGGACCCTACCCTGAGCTTAATCAAAAGGGGTGGGGGCTGAGAATTTGCATTTTTAGCAAGTCCCAGGTGCTACTCCTAGTCCTGGGAACACACTTTGAGAAGTACTGCTCTGAGTTGATTACTATGATAATTAACAACCCCTGATCAGTGTTAGTATGTTCCATTTCAGATCAATCCTTGATGCCTGCTAGGTGCATCTCATAGCAGCCTCACAGCAATAGGGGCCCATTTTGCCATTGTTTTATGGCTGAGATACCGAGGCACCCAAATGTTAAGTGACTTGTCCAGGGTCACACAGCCAGAACGTTGTTGAAGTCTGGGTTTAAACGCTGGTTTATCTGACTAAATGCAGGAGAGAATATGTGCAGCCAACTTCTTTCTAGGCATCAAAACAAGAGCTCCCATCACTTGCAAATACGCCGCAGGCTTAAAAAGCTGCAATAGGCAAAAAAAGCATTTTCGCCTCCCACTTGAACTTGACCTTCTTGCCGAGGCCTCCGTTAAACTCCGTGGAGGAATGGCGCCCCCTCGTGGCTGTCTGGGGAGCCGCCTTCCGCTCCCCCGGCTGGGCTCTCTGTGTTTGAGTCATCCGCATTCTTCGGCGCCATCACTAACATGGAAAATATTATTCAGTTCATTCCATCCTCAGAAAGTATTCAGGGTGTTGAAAGGGGGTGGGGACTTCAGAGCTGAGGAATGTAAAGGAAGGGCGGTGGACAGGGCCCTAGGGAGCTCAGGGGGCTGAAGTAAAAGGGTAAAGATGGTGACTGCGAGCTGAGAACAATCCGGACTTTGACTTTCTGACCTTCCCAAGGACGCCTGCTGAGGAAGTTCCGGGACCAAACTTCAGAGGCTTGTTATAAAAGTGCCGCGAGTTCCCTGAATGCCAATGTCCACTTCATATCTGGCCCATTAGCTCATTCAACACATATTTTTTGGAGAGCCTACTATGGGTCAGTCCTACTTAAAAGTGCTGGGGACACAGAAATAAACAGAACAGACTGAATCCTTACCTTGATGATCACTGGATGAACGAATGCATGCATGCATGCATGCACGGAAGCAGCACAGGGAGAAAAGGAAGGAAGTCTCCAGACCTCACTGAGATGACATTTAAGCAAAAACTCGAGGGTGGAGAGGGAAAGAGAGAAGCAGTTATCTAGGGGAAGAATGTTCCAGAAAGAGACACTGGTGAGAGCAAAGGCCCCAGGACAGGGACATGCACATCTGACATGTTTGGGAACTTAGACTAAGTTCTTAATAATAGAGTGGGATATTTATATATTTATATTTAATATATTATATAAATATATAGTTCATATATAAGTATATATTTCGTGTATATATTTCCTGTATATAAAATATATATTTATATATAAAATTTATATGCATTTAATTATTTTATATATTTATTATTTATTATTATTTTTTGGCTTAATTTAGGCAGAGGAGGTCATTTGCCACTAAATAACTCTAACAAGAACAGCCTCTATTATTAGGGTACCAAGAGAATTTGCTGAACTGTACTTGAACAATGCTTTAGGCCAAAAAAGTAAGAATAGTCACAATGACAGTTGAGGAGATAATAATAATGATAATAGTAAATTAATAACTCTTATTGAGCACTGTATTAGTCAGTATGTAGGTTCTATAACTGCACCAAGTCCAAAAAAGAACAGGAGAACAAGTAGATTAAACAAGACAGATTTTTATTTCTGTAATGGTCTGGAAATAAGGAGTCACAGGCTATTTGGGTGGCTTTATGTTATCTGGCTGGGTCCCAGACTCCTTCTATCTTGTGGCTCAGTGTCCTCAGCAGGTGGCTTCCACCTAACGGACCAAGATGGCTGCCTCATCTTCCAAGTGGGAAGGCAGAGGAAGGGTGCGCTCCTTTCCTTTTAAGGCCTTGTTCCAGGAGTTGCTCCCATCCCATTGGTCAGAACCTTGCCATGTGGCCACACCTAGCTGCAAGGAAAGCTGGGAAATGTAATCTTTAACTGGGCAGCTGTGCGCTTCCTACCAGTCACATCTGCAAGGCTAACGCTACCCTGATTACTAACAGAGTAGACATACATTTTACATTTCCACAAATAGTGTTGTGTTGTCGAGTTCACGCGGTTTCTTTTTCACTCTTTTGAAGGTCCATTCACGTGTCTGTGAAAATCTAGTCCATTTCTTTCAACTGCTTCCCCACACTCTGTGCTGCCACCACGCTTTTCCCAAAGCGCTCTCCGAGCAGTGGGCTCCCATCCCTGCCTCCACGCCTGTCATTGGAATGGGCACCTTCCTGCACGTCCGTGGTGGACAGAATGAGCAGTTCTGTGGGGTCTATACCAGGATGGGAGATGCTGGCTCATAGCGTATGTGGCTGGTGAGTGCGGCTGGGCTGCTCCCCTGCGTAGCTGCTCCCTGTCTGTACTCCCACGAACAGCCTGCAGGGTTTCTAGAGCCCAAGAAAGGTATTTCATTCACCTTTGTTACACCCGTAGTTGGACATCTATTGTTTTTTCCATGGCGACATCCATCTTCCTTTTCCCTGGTCACGGTACCCTAGTGCCCTCTTGGAGGAACCACCTGTCCCTGATTCTCAACCTACGTGATTCCGATGGGCCTAACCTGGCTCTCTTATAGTCTGGTTTGCCCATGTGACTGAGCACTGGCTAATCAGCATCTCGCATCTCCCAATCAATCAAGTGAAGGCACATGATTCAAACTGGGCCAAATTAGAGTCAACCCAGGACTTTCACTGGAACTGTTGGGGGAAAGGCTCTCTCCTTCCTGGGGTGGGGGTGGGGGTGACTAAACTGGTAAGTCTGGAACTGCTGGAGGCCATCATTGCTACCGTCTTGGGGGAGGAGCTGTTTGAGGGTGAAGCCTTCACGGAAGAAAGCATAGCTGAGAAAAGAAGACTAAGTCTTGATGTGCCCCTGGAACCGACCATGCCTGAAGCCCATCCGCCCTGAAGCTTACACTTACATAAGCCAATACATTCCTTTCCTGAAGCCCGTTTGAGTTGGACTTAGGTTACTCACCGCCAAAAGTATTCAGACTCATGCACAGCCCTTGCCCTGCCCGTTCTGCTGCCGAGCAGGTCGTGCATAGGTCACAGGACAAATATTTGTTGAGTGAATGAGTGAGTCTACGTGTGGAAATAAATGAGACATGAGACACATGTGATGGATAAATACCCCAGTGAGCTCTCCAAGAGTTCAGATGAAGTAATACTTCTGGGAAGGCCCATAAGTAAGAAAATGGACTTTTAAAAAGTTCCTTTGGCTAAATTCAAATTCTTACGTTAAACAAGACATATGCATATATAAGCTCATTCAGTGCGGTTGGGTTTTGTTCCTTTTGCCTCAGACAATCAGGTAATCCTCATTAAAAGACGAAGGTAACTTAAAACCCAGTCACATTCCCCCTGGAGGGCTGGAGACGGGGCAAGCAGGCGGGGGACTCTCTTCTGTCGCCCTGCGGGGATGCTGTCCTGTGTGCTTCCTTCACGGAGGGTGCACTGAGGCAGGTACTGAGGAATCCAAAGCGTGAGCACGTCGGTGCCACCCATCGACAATGATTTGAACTGAAACTAAAATTTGACCTTTTTTTTTTTCTTTTCTGTCTTTGAATTTTTTTATTCGTTAATAAGTAACATGTGTATTTGATTTTAAAATCACCAAAGTTCAAGCAGAACACAGGGGCACATGTGACAGGCCAGTGTCCTTTCCACCCCTGACCCATGCCCCAGTTTCCTTCTCCAGAGGCAGCCACGTCACCAGTTTCCCTTGTCACTTCACAGAGAATCATCTCGTACGACGTGTGTCCGTCAAGGTTCTCGACTGTAGGCAGCCGAGAGCGATGTTGGCCAACCTGAACTGCAAGGGCATTGATGGGAAGGCGATGGGAGCTTACAGAATCCCAGGAAGGGGACAAAGCAGCAGGAGACGAGGGAGGCTAAGTATGGAAAATTCTGTGCAAGTGAATATTGCTGCCGCCACTGGACACCTCTTTAGCCGGCCCCTGCGCCTGCCTGAGCACGCAGCAGCGCAGGGTAAACCTGCACCACCTCGGCACCACCTCGGCACCACGGGCTCCAGAGCTGAAACTCCTGGGCGGGACCATCTGATCGGCTGGGACACGTGCCCATCTGGCCAGGTGGTAGAGAGAAAGTCCTCCTTATTTGTAATTTTGAGAAATCTTACTAAAGTTCCTTTCAAGAGATCATTTCAGTCAATGCTTCGAACAATCGAGAAGGCTCTATGTTGTCAGGCACCACACCGGCCTAAGGAGTTAAGATTCTGAACCAGGAGTGGATGACCTTTTGCATACTCTGCAGCATGGTGGACGAGATTAAAAGCATCTGACAACTGCCAGTGGGAGTGTCTAGGTCCCTACGGAATTCAGGGACCCCCTTCATAGTTCTGGGTAACAGGGCAAGAAAGCCCCCCTGGGTAGACTGGTGTAATTGGTGCCCCATGGTACTTAGGTGATCCCTGGGCACATCGGCCTCAGTGGTGGGGGTGGGGGTGGGGGTCTGATTTGTTTTTAATCTCAATTTTTAAGGCTTGAATTTCCAATTCATTAAAAAAGCATCCTGGAGGTACCAATTCTCAAGGAGCTCATTAAGACTTGACTTTGGGGAATGGACTTTCGAATTGTAAAGCAAAACGTAATCAGCGTAATTACGGCGCTGTACTGTCGTTTGTGTCTGTTGCACTCCTGGTTGGAAATCTTGCTCCTTATGCTTTTCTGGCGCCCGACAACTAGAGTCTTGTCGGCTGTTGTTCGAAGCGGTGACTGAAATGATGCCTTGAACGGAATTTAGTAAGATTTCTCCAAATTACAAGTAAAGCATAAGAGAGACCTCAGTGAGGACTGTTCGGGGCTCTCGACAGCGGGCAGGTTGATTAAGAGTGGCTCCCATTTGCTCCCCAAACAAGGCCTCTGGGCAATCTGCTGTCACGGGGTGCCCTGTGTGAGAGCCTGCTGGACCCTCTGGGCCTTTTTCTCCCGCTGCAGCAAGACGGCCGCTGCCGCTCCGGGCGTCGTGGCGGAGTCGTCGAAGGCAGGGTCAGGGCTGGGACCGGTTGTGTTTGTCCCTTTTATCAGAAAGCAAACATATTCCTGGAAACCCAGCAGCATAGTTGGCAACTGCAAAGAGCTTTCCAGTGTGTAAAAGAGGGGGCAGGAGGGCGTCGGAGGCCGGGAACGGTCGCTGGCTCAGCCCGTGTGTCAGCCCCGAGCAGCACCGCCGTGTTTCGGACCATTGCAGTCTCCCGGCCTTCCTTCGGTTCTTGCACCTGGATCGTGGATACTGCCTGCTTTTTCAAGTCTGAATACGTCCACAGGAGACTTGATAGTAATCCACTACGTGAGCTATTAAGGGTTATTAAAATCTGGTATTCGCAAACTTCAATGAGCCAACTCTTCACGCCGTTGTCCTGCCAAGTCCGTCTGGCGGCCGCTCAGTGCCTGACGGCCTTGCCTTTGCACAAATCGCTGAAAATTCCTTCAGTTTGAGAAAAAGATACTCTGCTTACTGGCGTTCTCTTGAATGAGTTCTGCTTCACAATAGCTGCTTCTCTTTCCTGCATGCAAAAAGATATTCCCCCCTATCGTGGGTTGGATTGTTTCTTCGGGAAACATATGTTCATGTCCTGACCGCTGCACCTGTAAGGTGACCTTGCTTAGAAAGAGGGTCTTTGCAGATGTAATTAGCCAAGTCAGGATGAGGCCGAGTTGGATTAGCGTGGTCCTCATGAGAACACAGGCCCTGAGGCGTTATCGGTGGCGTTATGGTGCCACCACTGTGAAAAGCAGTCGGCAGTTCCTCAAACAAGGAACATAAAATTACCGAATGACCGAGCAATTCTACTCCCGGGCAGACACCCACGAGAACCGAACCGAAAACCCACGTCCACCCCAAAGCTCGTGTGTGAATGTTCTCAGCAGCCCTCGTCGTAACAGCTGAGAGGTGGGAGCAACCCAATCCCCGTCCTGTGATGACGGATCAGCAGAAGGAGCTGTGAGCTCAGGAGCCACTACCCAGGCACAGAAGCCCGAAGTGCTCACACACCTAGAAACACCACGCGAAGCGAAGGAAGCCGGTCGGAAAAGACCACGTACTGTGTGATTGCGTTTATGTGAGATGCCTAGAAAAGGTAAATCCACGGAGACAGGAAGTAGGTCAGGGGTTGGCAGGGGCTGGGGGCGGGGGGATAGGGAGTGAGTATGAGGTTTCCTTTTCTAGTGACGGAAATGTTCTAGAACTGCACAGAGGTGATGGCTGTATAATACGAGGTTGTGACCCTGCTCAATGCCACTGATGGTTACTTTGATGTTCTGTGAATTTCACCTCAATTTAGGAGGAGGAGGAGGGGAAAAAATAAAAAGCAAGACCCATAACAGTTATTGCTGGCGGCCAGATGGAGGAAATCCTTACACTTGCGTGTCATTATGGCACTGGGGCAACATCTTTGAACGTTTCTATGGGATAGGTTGCACTCTTAGAAGCCGAGATGTGAGCCTATGTGTGCACGGAGATTCATGCAGTATTGTCTATGGCTGTCAAAGTGGCCAATAAAGTAAATATCCATCTGTAGGGAGGGGTGGGCTAAATCACGGCGTAGCCACGCAATGGAATATCGCAGGACCATCGGGATGCTCTCTGCCAGGGGCCCTGGAAGCCTTTCCATGTGATAATACTGTTGTTGTTTTTGGTTGGTTCCCTGAGCAGGGATTGAACCCAGGCCACAGCGGTGGGAGCACTGAAGCCTGGCCACTGCACACCAGGGAACCCCCCTCCATGTGATACTGTTAACAAACTCCTGTGTATCCAGTATGTTTCTGAGTGTGGGGGGTGGCGGGGGGGGACTGTTCGGAAAGTATCCAGCTATATAAAATGAAAAATAGAGGCATTTGTGGCTGGATGTTTTTCCAGACAGCCCTTGCATATCTCCCTATATATATATTTGTATATGTCTCTGAATCCAAATACATGTGCATCTATGTATTTGTATAAAATTACATTGACATGGAGAAATGTTTGGGAGTATGTAAACTAAAGGTGAGGAAGGAGGAGGGAAGGGAGAGAAGGCAACGGAGAAGCTAACCAGGAAAAAGGAAGAGAAAACCAGAAAGATTCCACTAGAAAAGGACCCCCCCCCCCGATATATGATATGGTTGGTCACTTTTATGATTTTATGTAAAATTATACACATGTGCATGCACATGTACAAAAACTCTAAGGGTGAGAGAGGGAAAATTGGAGGTTGGTGCTCAAAAGCTACAAACTTTCCCAGCCAGGGAACTACCCCCCTCCAAAAAAAAAAAATTTACAAATTTCCAGTTATAAGATAAATAAGTCCTAGAAACATAAAGTCCACCATGATAACTGTAGCCGACACTGCTATCTGATCTATAGGGAAGTTTTTAAGACAGCAAATCCTATGAGTTCTCATTACAAGGAGAAAATTTGTTTCCTTTTCTCTTTTTTGTCTTTCTATTGTATCTCTGGGAGAAGATGGATGTGAGCTGAACCTACTTGGGTAATCATTTCACAACATATGTAAATCAAACCATCATGCTGTATGCCTTAAAGTTATACAGTGATGTATGTCAGTTATTTCTCAATAAAACTGGAAAAATAATCTTTAAATCACAAACTTACTTTTAATGCATTATAACCAATTAAACAGAACTTAATACAAAATTCAAATTACTGTTTTTTTGGCTTCATCATTATCAATTACACTGTGGTGCCTTCTTTATGCAGTGTGTAAAAATGCATATTTGCATGAACAGTATTTCTGGTGTATAATTTTCCACTTATCTGGTGTGAGAATATGTATACATTATGAGTGAAGAATGAATTATTCAGAATCTCCCCTACAGTGTGTCCAGAATCCTCCATATTAATTTGTGATTAAATAATTAATATAAATGCTTATAGCACCCTGCCCCCAAAGAAAAGAGCATTCAGTCTTTGCCTGATTAGCAATGAGGCTGTCTAAGGAGATTGCTTTTGCCCACTAGATTAATGTTTGTTGAATAAATGAATGACATTGGAAGTGAAGAGGGTGAGGGACCTTGTGGGGCCAGAAAAACAACCTATTCCACACAGACAACTTTAATTGATTTAACACATCACTAAGTATTGTTTTGAGTTGTTTGTGCTGCATTAGCTCTTCATCTGGGTTCTCTTTTTCTCTCCAGATTAAAGGTCCATCCATCACAGGCAGGAGTCTTCGGTTCTGATTTTTTCTCCTCTGTTCTAACTTTCATTAAATGCTGCCCTGTCCAAACTCTGCCCTTCTCAGTAAGACTTTGTCCTCGGGCTATAACCTCATAGTTGCAAAATGGCTGCCACTGCTCCAAGCATCACACTGCAGGCACGTTAATCCGGTGGAGGGGAGTTCCCTGGTGGTGCAATGGCTAAGGCTTCAGCGCTGTCAGCGCTGTGGCCTGGGTTTACTTCCCAGCCAGGGAACTACCTCCCACCCCCCAAAAAAGACCCCAACAGCTTTGGTTTATGTGGTTATACTGATGGATATTTGCTGTATCAGAAATGAAAACTGAAAAATGTAAATATGTGTATTCATTAGTTCACTTAAAACTATCTTTACATGTTAACATAAATAAGTTTTTATGAAAAATAGCTATATATTTCCAAAACAAACCAAAAAAATTAGTGAAAAGTATGGCACTGTTTTACGTATTTCTTTCTCTCTTCAATGTCTGGCTTAGGAGAATAAGCTGAATTCTAACTTCTGCTTCTACATTCAATCCATTGCGATGTGTTGTTTTGCTTGAAATGGATGAAGAAATTCTGGTCTCACTCAGACATGCCGTTGCAAAAAGGAGGGTCTCGTGGACCCCCTGGGTGGGTCTCAGGGACCCTCAAGGATTCTTGGGCCACACTTTGAAAACCACTGGCTCAGACCAATCAAAACTCTCTCCCTGGGCTATGAAGGGGCTTGGCCCCCTCCACTAATTCCACACACCCCACTTTCCCTATAAACACATGGCTGCTTCCATCCCTGAATAAGATCACATTTCTCTAAGTAAGGAGAAAGAGGGGAGTGGTTATTGGGTAGGCAACCCATAGGGTTTGCCACCAATTGCTCTATACTGGTGTTTTTCAAACTGACTTGACTATACCTGCAGGAAGAAATACATTTTACATACACTGCACATATGCATACAACAGAAAGAAACAGTACTTAGCCTTACAACATGTGATGCATGCTGATATTTCCTATTGTTTCTATTCTCTTCTATTTCATTTGAAAAAAAAAGTGCTGGCCATAAGCCATTAAATTTGTTTCATGACTCACTAGTGGGTCATAATCGTCAGTGTGAAAAATACTGCTCTCCAAGGACTTGTTGATTGATTGGCTAGAGGGGCAGGACAGAGGTGTCCAAGAGTAGGGAATTCAATAAGAATTGTCTCAAAAGTTGGCCAGGGAAATTCTCTAAGATGCTCGTGTTGACCCTGCCTTTTCCTTATTGCCTGTATTAATTCCTTTTTGGTTCGCAGGGGGAAGTAAGCTCAACTCAAACAGTCCTAAGTAAAAAAAAAAAGAGAGAGAGAGAAAGAAACAAAAAAGGAAGTCAGAACTGGAACGCCAGGAGTTTCACAGCTTCAGGCTCAGCTGGAGTCAGCTGCTCACATGATGGGTGTCAGTCCGTACTGTAAACGCTGATGCCCTCCATCTTAGCATCCATCTCAGGTGATAGTAGCCCCATTCCACTCCCCAACTTCAATGGCCACAGAGAAAAGGAAACTACGTTTTCCCAGTAGTTCTAGAAAAATGTCCTAGTGCTGAGGTTCCTTGACTGAGCCTAGGTTGGCCACAGAAGCGTGGGTCATGTGTCCACCTTAGGAAGGGTTACTGCACCACGTGGGATGAGAGTGGTGGGCAGTGGCTCCCCGGTGGAGAACTGAGGAAGGGGAGAGGATGTGAGCAGACAGAGCCATGTTCACGACCCCAAGCTCCCTGAGGAAACGGAAGGTGTGGGGTCTTGAGCACCATTATGTCCCCAGAGACTTGCACAGACTAGTCTCAGAAAAGACTTGCATGATGAATAAGGCCTACTTTGTGTGGTAGAGTACCCTGGGCCAGCTTGCATGTCTCAAAAGGTAAAAGGAGTAAGAACGAATAAGAAGATCAATGGACAAGAAGAGGGGGGCCAATGTGGGCTGCCACACATACGAGGTCGGACAATTAATCTCATGAAGTCACCCTAGAAGAAGGGCTGTATCCCTCACTGCTGGACATCACTACAGTCCCCTTCGGAGTACTCGCCTTGCGAAGCTGTGCACCAACACCAGCGCCTGGTCCACCCTTCGAGCAATTTCGGAACTCTTTTTCTGGAATGATCATCAGAGCTGTCGTTGTACCCAAAATCAGACAGTTAAGTTCACGAACTTGTCACTGTGCACTCACATTGGCAGCACTGTAGAAACACCTCGGTGAGGTGTCATCGCCTTGCCCCCCTTCCCCACCTCACCGAGGTGTGTGTACAGGGCTGTTAACACAAGCGCACGGTGACAAGTGCGCGAACGTCATTGTCCGATTTGGGGGATGACGACAGCTCTGATGGCCATTCCAGGAAAGTAATTCCCAAACTGCTCTGAAGGGTGGACTAGGTGTTGGCGTCGGTGCACAGCTCCCCAAGGGGAGCACTTTGAAGGCAGCTATAGTGATGCTCAGCAATGAGGGGTGTAGCACTTTTTCTAGGATGAGTTTGTGAAATTAATTGTCCGACCTCGTATGGCCAACGTATTGTCAACAAGGGCACCAAGGTAACTCGGTGATAGGCTACCCAGACGCACCATTTAAAACAGGACAGAAAACAGCAGTCCTGTCCCATTTCAAATGGTGCTTTCGGTCAGCCTAGGCTCACTGGGCTAAATTTGAGGTGTCAGTAGGCTGACCGTATGTACCGTTTGATTCTTTTGATGGTTGTATTTTTGTTTTTTGTTTTTGTTTTTTTTTTGTTGGCTCCCTGAGTGAGGATTGAACCCAGGCCTTGGCGGTGAGACACCGAAGCCTAGCCCCTACACCCCCAGGGAACCCCCCAAATATGTCCTGTCTGAAATGGCTCAGTGCCGTTGTTTTATGTCCCGTTAACAATGGTAAGTCCGGTCAGCCTACTCAGTGAGCAAAAGGTTTTATTTTGCAACAAATGTTGCTGGAACGATTGAATATTCATACTAAAAAAGATGAAGTCAATTCCTACCTCACGTCATACGTGAAACACATTCAAGAGAGATCATAGGAAATGAGATGTGAAAGTTAAACATTTAAATTGCCAGAGAACAATACAGAAGCCACTTGGGATGCGCAAAGATGATTTAGACAGGACAGCAGAAGCACTGGCCATAAAGGGAAAACTTATGAATGGGACTTGGTTCAAATTTTAAAAATTCTGCTCTTTAAAATTCACTGTTAAGAAAATAAAAACAAAGATTCCCTGGTGGTGTCGCGGCTAGGCTTCAGCGCTCTCAACGCCGTAGCCTGGGTTCGATTCCCAGCCAGGGATCCACCTCCCCCCCAAAAAAGAAAAGAAAAACGTGGCCGGAGGTGGGGTGGAGGAGGAGAGGGGAAGTCAAATACATGGTGATGGACAGGGAACTGACTCTGGGTGGTGAACACAGACTACAACACACAGATGATGCACTGTGGAATTGTACACCTGGAACCTACATAATTTTTACTAACCAATGTCACCCCAATAAACTTAACAATTAAAGAAAAGAAAAAAAAAGCTACTGAATTTTAATGGTTAAAATGGTGAAATTTAGGTTATGCGAATTTTCTGCCAATAAAAAATTTTTAATAAGCATCACACTGCTTGATTGCAAAACTCCAGGGCTCTTAACTCCATACATTGTTGTCAAGGCAACTAGGAAACAAAATAAACATGAATCACTTTTAAAAGAAGAAAGAAAACGAAAAGGCAAGCCACAGATTTAGAGAAAATATTCCTGATACATGTATCTGACAAAGGAACTGTATTTAGAATATATAAAGAACTCTTGCAGTTCAAGTACACAAAGATAAACATCCCAACCACAAAACTGGATAAAAGGTCTGAACAGACACTTTATGGAAAAAAATACAGGAATGTCCAATACGCATGTGCAAAGATACTCAACATCATTAGTCATCAGAGAGATGCTAACTAAAAGCAGAAGTAAACACCACTGTACAACTATTAGAATGACTTTTTAACAAGGCCAATACGACGCAGAGCAGCTGGAGCTCTAGTTAGTTGCTGGTGGGAATGCAAAATGGCACAGCCACCGTAGAAAAGCGTGTGGCACTTCCTTGTAAAGTTAGACATGCACTTACCTCGTGACTCAATAATTCTACCTAGGTATTCCATATTTGATTGTGGTGGTGCTTACATGACTACACACCCTTGTCAAAACACACAGAACGACACAGGATGAGTTTTACTATGTGTAAAACCTCAACAAGCCTGATTAAAACAAACAAACAAACAAACAAACAAACAGAAATCAACTGGCCATAGCAAGTAATGATGAGGATGTGAAGCAACTAGAATTCTCTATTTTTGTGGAGGGGGAAAAGGATACACCCACTTGGGTGTTGACTTACTACAGTTAAACATCATTCAACACACAGCACAGCAATTTCACCCCTAAGTATGTCCCCAAGATGAATGAGTGCAGATACCCTCTCAGGCTTGTGCAACAACGTTCGTAGCAACTCTTTTCATCATAGTCAAAAACTAAAAACACCCCAAATGTCTATCAGTTGGCAAATGGATACACAAATTGTGGTAGATGAACATGGGAAATTTATTCTGCTCACTTCTGTATTCTCTGCACCTGGAGTAGTTGCCTGCCAGGCACATAGTAGGTTGCTTAATAGGATCATGTTGTGATGGTGGTTGATTCTAAAATTTGAGTAAATAGCATCTATAATAATACAATTATGTAAATGTTTTCCACTGTAGAACAACCGTGTTATCGGACCAATAGCAAGAGAAATGAAACTTCCTCTCTGCTCCTGTGTTCCACCAAGTGACCCTGGTCCCAGGGCTCCAGTAACATCCTCTCCCCTTGTCCCAAAGTGTGGTGGCACCTTTCTACCAATAGTGTGCTGCAGCTGGCATGGACCAGCTCACAGAAACTGGCTGGACACATCTCTTCCCAACGCCATGCTCAGTGACTTCATGTTGGTGGCTTGAAAAAAACTTTTTTTTGTCATCAAGAAAATATTTCTTTAAGAGCATGTCATGGTGGTCTCTACCATCTCTCATAAACACATTTTCAAAAGAAGTATGTATGACATTCATCAAATTCGTCAAACTGATCGTAGTCCAAAATCCCCAACTCTTAGAACCAAAATATAATAAATAAATATAATCAGTGGTGTTACCTTTGGAATAAATTTTAAGGAGCTTGAAATTGGTCCTGGCAGGAATATTTACTGGAAAACACAACCAATCAAGCTTTCCTTTCAAGAGCCAGTCGCTGAGCATGTATCAGCACACCACTGTTTGCTGTTGTTGCTAACTCCTGGCTGCCTCTTGGTCTCCTGTTGGCTTCTTGAATCTTCCATCATCTGTGTCACCAACTCTGTGCACCAAATTCCCACTGTCAGGATTTATTCTGCCTTCTCTAACAAGATAAATTTTTTGTCAGAAGAGATGCATTTCTTTTCTGTTTTATTTTTTTTGGTGGTGGGGGTGGGGTTGGTTCCCTGGCTGAGAATCGAACCCAGGCCACGGCGTTGAGCACACCAAAGCCTAGCCACTACACCCCCAAGGAACTCCCAAGATGCATTTCTTTTACCTTTTGCTTGTGGAACATTCTAGATCTTCAGTAATGTAATCTGTGTGGAAAAAACTACTTTCCCCTTTATGGCATTTTTGATAGACCCTGTGGACTTCATGTTCTAATTTCTTATTCTGACGGCTTCATGCATTCTTAGATTAATTCCACCATCACTTGTACACCAAGACTTTTGTTTCTTTTGGTTTAATTTTCATTTTTCTGACACACATCTTGGATTCATTTTTGTTAGAATTACATTTATTTGATATGGAAATATAGGTCCAAAGCACTTTTTGTTAAAAAAAAAAATTTAGCTCCATATTCTGAAGGATTTCCTTGCCCTGATATTCCCAAACACTAATTTGGTCTTTGGCCATGTTTATTCCATTTTCCAGTATATTTATGGGTATAAAATGTTTTCCTGTGACTTTATGTTTTTAATTTCCAAGAGCTATGACTTATTCTCTGATTGCTTTTCTTTTATCACACACTGTTCTTTTTCTTGTTCTAAGGTGCCGTTTAAAAATAATGTTAGAGATGGTATATATCCATAGACAAAATTTGTAAAAAAAGAAGGGGGGGTGTTTGCACAAATAACGTTGCAACAGCAATGACAACAATCACCAAGGCAATAACCTCTTTCAGACATACTGTGTTGGTGAGGCTGTAGGAAAACAGACACTGGTGCATTGCTAGTGCAAAATGATACACCTTTAATGTAGATAATCGACCAATATGTGTCAAACGTTCACTGGCCTTTTCCCTTTGACCCAGCAATTCCATTTCAGATACCTGTATCCCAGATACACCTGCACACGTACCGAAGAAAGTGAATAGTTTCTCGTCACTGTGTTCCTGGTCCTTGCAAGAGGGGAAACAACATTGGAGTTCCCTGGTGGTGTAGGGGCTTAAGGCTTCGGTGCTGGTGCTGTCAGTGCTGTGGCCTGGGTTCGATTCCCAGTCAGGGAGCTACCCACATACCAAAAAGAAAAAAAAAAGAAAGAGTGGAAACAACAGAAGTGCCCGTCCATAGGAGTGACCTCATCACACACGGAACAGGCCGGCGTGAACAGGAATAAGGAGGCTGTTTTTACTGACAGGGAATGATCTCCAAGCTATACCGTTAGACGGGAAGAGCAAGGTGCAGAAAAAACGGATACCGGATGCCACCGTTCGTACAAGGGGCTAAATATTTACATTTGCTTAAAGAAATACAGGAAGTTTGGACAAGAAACTAACAGAAGTGTTTACGAGTGGGCAGCAGGAGAGGCGGGAACTGGGTGGACAGGGGTGGGTGCAAGTCAGTTGTCCCAGTGTATTCCTTTTTAATATCATTTTTCTTTTTGAACATTATGAATGTGTTTTCTATTAGAAAATTAAATAGAAAAAAATTCAAAGCCAAAACAGATCGAGCACTTATCGCATGCCAGGTTCTGTGGTGAAGAGCTTTTGCTATACCATCTCATTGCCACCTCAGGCTGAGAAGCAGGAGTTAAAAAACAAAACAAAACACCAACCAATTTTACAAAGGGGACTGATGCTCAGAGGAGTGAAGTTACGCTGGCTGATGGTGACTCTCTGACTTGGACATGGGCGTGTCTATCTTGAGATCTTTGCTGTTAACCACGGGGCTGACCGTACCTACAATCCATCTCCCTATGGTAGATTTTTTTTTTTTTTTTTTTTTTTTGCTTTTTGGTATGTGGATAGCTCCCTGACTGGGAATCGAACCCAGGCCGCAGCACTGACAGCGCCAATGCCGAAGCCTTAAGCCACTACACCATCAGGGAACTCCTATGGTAGATTTTATTTCCATTTGTGTGTGTGTGTGTGTGTGTGTGTGTGTGTGTCCCCACCCTGTCCCTGCCCAAGTGAATACATAACTGCGGTCCAATTGTCATAACCAGGAGAGTAGAGGCGAGGGGTGGAACTGGCACTCCAAACACGTCACTCAGAGGTGTAGTGATAAATTGGTGATTAAGATTAGATGCCTCCCAGGTAGGCGTTAAAAAGTCACCGATCCTGACTCAACTTCAATTTGAATTGATGCTCAAAAAAACCAATTCAATAAAGCTTTTAGGAGAAAATGTAATTTCATGAACTTAAAAAAGAATGTGACTAAATTCATTGCTCCCTCTTTAGAAATTGTAACCGATGTCTGTCAGTGTCCTGTGGCTGTTGTACCCAAAACCCACTGCGAACTTGGTGGCGTGAGAGGACGGACATTTATTGCCTTACACTTCCAGAGGCTTCCGGAGGCTAGACGTCCAAAATGAGGGGGGCCACAGCTTTGTTCCCTCCAGAGGCTCCGAGGGAAAGTCCAATTCCGAGCCTCTCTCCTGGCTTCTGTGGCTGCCGCCAATGCTTGCTGTCCCCAGGTTGTACCTGCCTCACTCTAATCGCTGCCTCCATTGTCACAGGACATTTTTCTCTGCATGTCTGTGCCTCCCCTCTCCTAAGGACACCAGTCGTTGGATTAAGGCCCACTCTAATCCAGTAGAAGGTCATCTTAATGATGGGATTGAAGACACACTACCCTAAAAGATGGCACTTTGGCATACTGAATATTTGAATAAGCTGAAGGAATTTGAGAAGCATAAGGTCCAGGAATGACTTTCTGACCTTCCTCGGAAGCAGGCCTACGACCCTCATGTGACAGGTGTCCTGATGACTTTAAGGAGCATCCTTACCTCTGAAGATGAGGGCTGCAGAGAGGAATCTGAAAGAACGGGCCTTGCTACCTTCCCCCAGTTTACTTAGCTCACACCCCTTTTCGTCCTGTTGCACATTTCCAATACTCTCCACTCATCATCAAACCCAGTATAAAAGCTCTGAAGTCCAACCGTTTCTTTGGGTCTTCATTTCCTTATAAAGGCTCCCATGTCTTGTAAAAGCTGTATTATTAAATAAATTTGTATGCTTTTCCCTTGTTAATCTGTCTTTTGTTACAGGGGCCCCAGCTGAAATTTTGGAAGGGTAGAATGAAAAGATATTTTTCCTCTTCTGCATCAACTTGACTACATCAGCAAAGACACTATTTCCTAATAAAGTCATGCACTGAAGTTATGAGTGGACATTAATGTGGGGTGATACTTATTCAGCCCAGTAGAGGTGAGCAGTTATAGTAATGAACTCTAGAAAGTCCAACTCTAATTCTTTCCCTCAGCACCAAAAATAGTTGCCTACTAGGTGCTCAATGCGATTATGCTGTGAGGGCTGGAGATTCTCCAATTTAAGTAAACAACATCTCCAATGTGATGATGTCACATCAGCAGCACCCTGATTTCCTCTGGGGAAGTGCCTCTTCTTCCCTCTCAGTCCATGCTGTTAGGAGGAACTGACAGGCTCCTTGGCTCTAACAGTGGGCGTGTGCCCAGAATATTCTGTCATCCTGACCATAGTGATGAATTAGTTCAGGAGATTAGCACTGAGTTCCCCTTTTCAGGGGTTACCAAACTAATTATAAAGCCGGAGCTCCAAGGGGCCCCCAAGAGGAGGAAGTCTCCCTGAGTATGAAGTCAAAGCAGGAACTCAGGGCCCAGGGATGGAAAAGGCAGAATCCTAATGACATGGTCTGAGCTCCTGGGTACAGCTGTACCTGAATGTGGTCCTTCATCCGACCAGCAAGGATCGGCCCATACCTCTCGTTCATGCTTAAGCCAGTTTGAACTGGGTTTCTGTTATTTACAACTGCAAGAGTCCTAAGGGAACATCCCTTTATTTTCCTTGGATTTCCAGTTTATGTCTTGAAGGTGAGTGAAAAGAGCTGGTATGTTAGTGAAGTATGAAAAAGAAAATTCCTTTCACTTAAAAAAGAGCTAGACTCAGATGAAAAACCTGGAAGGAACTTGGAAAGAATTATGTATCAGGCTCAAGTCACGAGTGAGACAAGACATCGTTGTGCCTATAGAATAGGGGGGGACTAATTTTTCTGAACCTCAGTCTTCTCATCTGTAAAATGGGCATAAACACAGTACCAGATTCTCAATGCTGCTGTATTAAATATTCCTATCTTGTTATTACTACCTATTGTTGTTGTTGTTGCTGTTACTACTTTTTGCTATAGGTGGGAGTTGAGGAGAATTCCATATGGTCAAGAATCCTTATAGATTTAGATTCCCTTCCTGTAAACTGAAGCTTTCTTCACTTATTTACACACAATACCTACTGATCACCCACTCTATACCTGTCAACCTGGAGAAGAGGAGGCTCAGGTTCAAATCCCAGCCCTGTTGTGGCTTAGTCTTGATCATGCAGCTTAACCCTCTGAGGCGCAGTTTCAGTAAATCAAGACCGACTTGATTGATTTATTTATTTTGGTAATTTATTATTATAAGACCTACTTTAAAGTGTAAATGAAAGGTGAAAAAAATAAGCAAAAGAAAAATTAAAAACCCAAGAAGAAGGTTAAAGATACACAAAGAAGGTTATTGACATATCACCTAGAACATGCGGTAGTACTTCCGGGTCATTCGCCCCACCAGCCTTCCCTTCGGAATGCGGGCTAGAACCATGCTTTGTGTTGAGATGTCCTTCCCCTGTTACTCGGCTGAGTTGAACCCACACTGCTTCCTTTCTCCTTAAATATCCTTTCCTCTGGACAGGATGTTCCTGAAGGAGGCCCTGAGGCAGAACAGCTCCGCTAACTTTAGTTTGCTATTTTCAGCCTGAATTTCTTCCTGGGCAGATCAACCACAGACGGAGTATCCTCTCCAGGTTGGATGTTTCTTGCGTGGTGCGCCAGGATTTTGTGGGACACAAAAGCTTAGTGTCACCAAGATCTGAGCCTTAAAATCATGTATGCATTTGGGTTAGGGAGCCCCATCCCATCTAAAACATCCTGAAGTACAGAAGACAGGGCGGGATGCATGGTTTCCCTGCATTCCTTTTCTGGTGCAGGTAGGAAAACAAACAAACAAACAAACAAAAAACAAACCCTGCTCAAAATCATCCCTCCAGGGGACACAGAAGCTGACTCCTGTGTCCCCTTGGTTGAGGATGACCCCTGGTGGCAACAAGTCCTTGGCACTTTTTCTGGGTTGCCCTGGAGCACGTGCTGGAGAGACCCTCGGGCTTAGACGCCAGGTATGTGAGGTGGGAGGCTGAGAACATGCCAGCACTGTCCATCAGAGTTGTAGCTGACCTCAGAGACAGGCCAGGGGCGCATGGGTGGGGCACCCGTGGCACTGGCTAAAAAGAGAATATATTGGCTCATGGAATTGGGAGTACAAGGGAAATTTTATTTTCAGGCAGTGCTGGATCAAGGCGATCGAATAATGCCAACAGGACTTGGGTTCTCCCCAGCTTTTAGTTCTTACACAGTGTTGGCTTTACTCCCTACAGGTGGCTCCTGGCAGCTCCAGGCTTAATCCTTCCTGTCCAGGAAGCCCTGTAGAACACAATGTCTCTTTTCTAATACCTGAACTGACTTTCCTGGCCTGACTCAAGTTACATACCCAGTCGTGTTCCACGGCCTGGAAGCTGTGGGCCTCTAATTAACCAGACCTGAGTCACGTGCAGTGGTGTGCTGATAAATGTCCAACAATTGGCTTTTCGGGAAAATAAAAGCTTTGATTTGTAGTGCTTGCCAATTTCTGTGGTGTAAATACTCCCACCCTGGCCAATTTCAAGTTACCAACAGGATGTCAGCCAATTCACACCATCAGCTTTTGTGAGCCTACTGGAGTCTGCTCAAGCACGCAGCTAGCTCAGGAGCTGCCCCTTCAGCTGCTTTCCCACCACCTTAGCGGAGCTGAGTCACTGAGACGGAATGGAGGGCACCCAAAGCCTAAAATGCTGACGATCTGGCCCTTTACTAACTAACCCCTGTTCCACAAGAGAGGACTCCCACTATGAAAAGTCTGGTTAAAAGGAAAAGGGTATGCATTTAAAAATTTTAATAGATATTGACATAATTTCTTCCAGAAGTTAGAAGATTTGTTCTTTATTAATTTTAAAAGTTCTATATGCTTGTAACAGTGTATGAAGAAGAAAGCCCACTCCTCCATCACAATCACTATTACTGGTTTGGTGAAGTCAGTCCAGTCAACACAATCAATGCAGACACCCACCCACCCACCCACACACACACACACACACACAGAGTTCCTTTTTTACAGGAATGGGATCAGTTTATTCCGTTGCATTATTCTGCCCTCTTCCCAGTGGCTCATACCCAACAAGATAGATGCAGGAATTGGGACACAGAAGTTCCCGCAGCCAGTGCCGTTAACAGCAGAATGTCATTCAAGTCAACACACTGAAACCTAGAGTATTTGTTGGCTTTGGGAAGCTAATAACCACCTATTTTCATGGCTTATGTCCCTGAAGAAGCCATTTTCATGTGACTCTTGTGCTTCAGACCATCCAGTGGCTTCCCAGTTCACTGAGTTAAAAAATCATCGTGGCCTACAAGCCCACTGTGACCTGGCCCTCTGCTACTCCTCCTGTGACTTTCACTTCCTCAAACTGGCACCAAACCCTTTCCGGCCTTGTCTTGGGTTAGTGAGAACTCTTTCCGTTACAAGTGACAAACTCAATTCATACTGGCTGAAGCCTAAAAGAGAGTATTGGCTCGTGCAAGGGCAGAGTGCCCTGAGAAGGGGACGGCTGTTGGCTCCATGGGTTGCCTTTAGTCTCCAGCTGTATTATTTTCATTCTCAGGCTCCCCCAAAGGGGTGTGAAGCCATCCCTAAACTTGCATCCTTATTAGCTAGCCTAGTGGAAGGAGTGCTCTCACTTCCTCCCAACTGCAAAAGTCTTGGGGTTAACTCCCACACTCAATCATCTGGGGTCAAGTGACCGCCCCGGAACCAATCGCTGTGGGGAGGTTGCGTAGGGATACACTGATTAGTTAGCCCTAGTCTCATCGCCCCACCCAGCGCTGGGGGAAGAATCTACCCCACCTGAAACTCAAGAGGACAGCCGGGGAGTTCCCCAAACGGAAACTAAGGCACTGTTACCTGAAGGAACATGGCCGCAGGCAAGCACAAGTGGCAGTGGTCGTGGTCGGCCCTTTATCCACCGTGTCCCTTCTGCCCGCAGCACCCGTCCCCCACTTTTCACCATGACAAGGTTATTATTCACGGCTCTGGTAGAAGAGAGAAAAGATTGAAAATGGCACAGATATCTGGTAAAGCAACAGACTGGCAAGACTAATAGTTTTCAAAACGTGGTTCTAAGATCTGCAGCAGCACCTGGCCATTTGGTTGAAATGCAAATTCGCAGGCCCCGCCCTGGATCCACTGGGTGGGCCCAGCAGTCCGTGTTTTCAGGAGGCCTCTAGGTGGTGCTGACACAAATTTGAGAACCACCAGGTTAGGCTGTTCATGTTTCATCACACAATAGAAAGCGATTGGGTACTTTAGTTTCAGAAACCATTTTCTTAAGAGGCTTAGAATTTCAATAAGAGCAAGCTAGTCGCTCCTTAGTTACAAAAGCGGCCATGACTTTTCTGGCGCTGCACCTGGCCATTCAGGTGGTTTAGGCTGTCACCTGAGGTTCTGTGGCAGCCACTGTTGGTGGGCTCTCTCACCATCTGCTCTTATTAAAACCTTTCCCCTTTAACTACAAGCCAGAAGGCTGAAGAGGAAGCTTTCCCCAGCCCTTTTCCCTCTTGAAGCTAGGGGTGGTGTAAGCATAAACCTGCAGAGGGGGTCCTGGAGAAGATTTTGTTCCCCAACATAAATAGGGACACATGCAACTAGCAAGGGCTTTTTTCCTTCCCCATTGCTCTTGTCTGGAACATGGAGGAGCACGTAGGTGCATGGCCACCATGCCACCAGGAGATGAAAACCAACGTGCTAAAAATGACAGAGCAAGAAAGTAGGAACCTGACACATTGATGGTCTTGTTGGCACCAGTCTTAGGCTGCCACCTCTTGATTTTTTTGTCTTGGGAGAAAAATAACCCTCTTTTATTTAGGCCAGTGTGTGTTGGGTTGTCTGTTATTTGCACCTAAATGCATTCCTAATCCATGTGCCCCGGTTCTCAGGGCCTGTGGTCTTTGCAGACCCTGTTTGAGACTTAAAAAAAAAAAAAAAAAAAAAAAAAAAACCAAGGCAAATGATTAACTCCAAAATACAAAGAGACGAACATGAGATAGAAATTAATACGACAGCAAAGCATAGTTTTATAGCAGGATTATTAATTGTGAGATTCAACCATCGTAAAAAATGCCCCTATATATGGAAAGCAATTTGTCGGTTAGATTATCTCACTTTGCAAGAATGCAAAGAGTGATGTGTGGTAATTGCCAAGGAGCTATGGCCCATAGCAAATTCAATGAATAACAATCTAATAATCTAAATTACAAAAATAATGTCAAAACTTTCTCCAACAAAACAAAATTACATTAAGGCAGGATGTGGACACATTTCCAAATCTCTTAGAAAACATGAGGCGGAATATTCCAAAGTAAAACGTCCTGAAAATACAGGGCTCATCTTGTCATACTGTAAGTGTGCTTTTCAGGGTGATTGTAGGACACCTTCTCTAGAGTGTGAAATTTATTATACTTAAGCCAATTAAATATCCAAGCACCTAAGATGCGAGAACTTTGTCAAAATGAGCTTTAGGAGCTGGAAGTCTGAGTGATTAGCTTTTTTGTTTAAAACATTGACCCTCCCAGGAAAGACCCTGTCAGTTGTCCCCAATACGAGTGTAGTTCACGCCTTCCTCTCTACTATTTAGGCCTGTTATTATTAGGCCTGTGTTATTATTATTATTATTTTTTAATGTGGGTAGTTCCCTGGCTGGGAATCGAACCCGGCTTCAGCGTTGACAGCGCTGAAGCCTTAGCCACTGTACCACCAGGGAACTCCCAGGCCAGTGTTATTTTGCATTGCCTGTCACTTACGGCCAAAATGAAATTAAATTGACACATAGCTCTATTTAATTTTTTAAAAATATGTGCATATGAAAAATAACCATTTTATTGAAAGTGGTGGTGGTTACACACCCGGATATTACTGCCCAAACTTATAGAGTGGAACTCTTCAGATGGGTGGATTTTATTCAGTGTAAATCGCATCTCAAATAAAGCTGGAGAGAAAAAGAAAGAAATGTATCTATTAAGTCAGGATTCTCCAAAGAAACAGAACCCAGGGGTGGGGGGTTCCCTGGTGGTGTAGTGGCTAAGGCTTTGGTGCTCTCAATGCCATGGCCTGGGCTCGATTCCCAGCCAGGGAACCACCCCCCAAAAATAAATAAATAAAGAAGTACAGAAGAGTGACCACTAAAAGACCTCACAACATAATCACATAATCATCTTTTCAGGGGCTGCATAGTGTCCCTTTGTATCTCTTGGTCAGAGCATCCCGTTAATGGACATTTAGGTTGTAAGCAACTTGTTACTACTCCACATGGTGCTGTAGTGAGCATCCTCTCTCAGGCTTCAGACACAGACAATAATGAATGTGCCAGATCAGGTGTGAGCCTGAGCCAAAGAGCCAATTATTCCAAGTTCGGGAGTCTCAAGAGCCAGCCGTTAAACTGCAGGTAACTTGAAATCGGCTGTGGCAGAAGTATTCACATTGTGGGAACTACGTGTCACGGTGTTTTCCTTTCTCCTTGGAAAGGGGGGTCCGAGGGCTCTGACGGTCAGGACTCGGAGAGCACGGCCGAGTAGCACAGAGAAACCAGAACAGGTTTCCGCCAGAAGGGAGGGACTTGATCAGGGGAGGCTCTGAGCTCCAGGTAGCTGCCTGGCTTTTCTCCCAAAGAAGGAACCCGCTGAGGCGAAACTAGGGGACTGTAAGGGCCAGGACCCTTAATCACATAAGGTGCTCGCCAATCTTGGTTTAATACCCAAATGCACTAGCCACTAAGACAGTGCCTCAAGCCGAGGTCAAAAATCATTATACAAGGTCAAAGATTCCTCCCGTGTTCGTGGGAAGGAACAAACAGGAAAATGGATGCAAACATTTGGAAAAGCATAAAAGAGCCTTCCAAAATATTAGGCAGACGTTAGAAAATGCCCTCACAATGAGTTCCGCTACAGTAATGGCCACCTTTCCAGGGAAAAGTCAAATGCCCTTTGGTCCCGGCACAGGAGCGTGGCAATGCACAGCGCTTCGGCCCCTCAGCCATCATCGCGTGCCCCCATGAAAGAAAATGACACAGGAGTGGGCAAACGAAAAAGCCCCCACCGTACTGAGGGCAGTGTTTGTGGAAGTTAAAAGGCAGTTTGGCCTCATCTGATTGTGAACTTGGCCCTTTAAACATCAGGAATGATCATCCCCATTTTGTGTGTAATGCACACTTGCTGTGAAAATCCAGAAACAAAATGTTTCAGATTCAAGATGCTCTTTTCCCCTGAGATCTCGGTGACTTTCCACTCAATTCCCAGCATCCTACCCCGCCCCAGGACATCCAGACCCCTCCCTCCCTCCTTTTTTCCCAGACTCCTTTGTGCAAGCCCCAGGCCCAGCAATAGTCCGTGCTAGCAGCTCTTTCTTAAGGTGTGAGTCGTCCCACATGGCAGGGGCTGGACAGGAAGGCTGTGCTGGGGGGAAGCAGCCCAGGTTTACGTGGCTCTGAAACCGGAGCCCTAAGACCAAACTACTGCTGTTACCACACTGAGTGGGGCTGCCCTCCGGCAGCCCGGAGCTAAGAGGTTAGCTGGGTTTCCCAAAGGTGAGCTTAACTCAAGATATCCTCTTGCATTATGAGACATAGGGAGGGGAGTTTCTAACCCAGGAGGCTGCATAAGGACAGACAGATGGTGTCACTGGGTCCCTGTAACCTGGCGGCGGCTGTGTGTCACAGCTGGCTTTTCTTCCTTCCCTTTCAACCACACAGAAGAGAGACCAGAGGCAGGAGAGAGGGACGCCCTAACTCCATGGCCCTGCAGAAATTAGGTGAAAATGATGGACTAGAGGGATCTACGAGCTGAGGGGAGGGGGCGTGGCTCCCAGGCAGCCCCATCCAGGTCACCTCCACTCTCCGACGACCCAGTCACTCTTTTCTTGCCACTGCTCAGACCAAATCCTCCACAAGGAGACTAGAAATGTGAACCCTCAGTGCCCAGCACAGGGCAGGTCCCAGGCCCCAGGCCCCCTGAGACTTCCACCTCCCTGTGACAGGCCTGAGCATTCAGAATCAGCCACAATGCTGATAACTCTGTATTGGTGTTTCCCTCTTTTGCATAATTTCAGAGCCTCAAAAAAATGCAAGTGGCTGCTCCACCTCCGAGAGGCCCCGAGAGCCACAGCATCTGGTTTGTAGCTGGGAGGGTCTGGCCAGCTTCCCACTCCACAGCCTCACTCGAGCCCCTGTTTTCAGCCCCTCGGCGAGGTTGGAGGTGGGACTTGCGGAAAGATGGTGTCTGGGGTTGGGCTCCTCCAGAAGCAGACCAGGGACTAAGATTCCAGCGCCAACAGCTCATTCAGAGGTGGTCCCAGGAGGCCCCTGCAGAGGAATGAGGAAGTGAGGCAGGGAAGGGAAGAAAGCCACCACAGGCCTGTTAATGGACAGGTGACATCTGTGAGCAAGTGGAGTGCAAACCTTCTAGGGGCTTCTGGAAGATTCTGGGACATGTAGAACCCATCTCAGATGTATCCCACCTAAAGGGAGAGCACCATCTTTATTGCTCTCCCCAGCTCCCCAGCCTGCCCTGAATGAGGTCCATGCATGCCTGAGAACGTACTCAGGAGGAGAACCACAGGGGTGTAGAGTAGAAACCCCCAAATCTCAGTGGCTTATCTCTGGTTTTGGGGAGGGGTCTCTGGAAACTGCCATCACTCATGGATCCCAAGTCATGAGGCAGCCAGAGGAAAAGAAAGCTGTTCTGGAGAGTTATGAACAGGCGATGGATACTCCCGTGGGATATTCCCACGGCCCCGTCCAACAGCAAGCGGGGAGGAAGTGCCCTCCTACCCGAGCTTGGATGGCAGAGAGCTGGCTGCACTCAGCCTGAGATTTCCTAGACCATTTCCCCCCAATAGCAGATGAACCAGCTCTGTTGGGCCCACGTCCTCACCTCGCAAGCCTTGGTCGAGATGAGAAGTGAGTACCTCCTTTAAGAGTCATGCTGTCACCGCAGTCCCCACCGGGCCCACCTCACTCCTTTATGTTTATTGTTCAGTGTGTATCTTCCCCTCTACAAGGATCAGGTATCATGTGTCTTATGCCCCTAAAATTTCCTGAAACTTCCTGCTGTGCTCTCACTCACATCCCCTCCAGCACCCATCTTGCCCCTTGCTGCCCCAGACTTGCCCGCATGCCAGCGCCTTTGCAGATGTGCTCCCTTCTGTCTCCCAAGAACATTCTCCCTGCAGAGCTGCTGTCTGACTTGGTGCCCATGTGCATCCTTGACAGGCGAGGGGTAAAGACGGTGGCGCCACAGAATGGGGATTCAGGAACATGGCTCTTAAATCCTCACTTGAAGGAGATGTTCTGCTGGTCAGGGATATATGGGAGCAAGAATGAAGCTTCTGTTGTGCCAAACCACCAAGATAGAGGGTCATCTATCAATGACCCTCGTAGTACCTTGACTAATAACAAGCCTGCTCACCTTCATGGGTGAAATGAATGTAAAAAGTTTGCAAGCCCCCTGGTCCACACATCGGAAACCATGCTCTCCAGTCAGCTCGATCAGGGGTAATGGGGACCATTCATTCCTTCTCTGACACCAGCATTTGTCTTTCAGTTTGTTCTGACTTGATGTGGGAAGAAGGAAGAGGTTGCTTATTGAGAACCCTAAAATCCCAGCAATTAAGGCCTGACTAATATAATACCACGGGTGGTGTCGGTGAGAAGAGAGGAACAAGAGTCCAAACCCTATCAAAGAACATTGATGTCATTGCATAATTGTTTGCCAGACAAAAGACCAAATTGAACTATTTTTTAATGTCAAGAGCTAAATCGCCTGGAGAAAAATGGAATATATTATGAGCAATAAGCAACAGCCTAGACAATCCCTTTCAACATAACAGCATGGAGAGTCCTGGCTTAACATTCTTGCCGTACTGTGATTTATAAGAAATATGTATTTGGTCACTCAGATGACCAAAATATATTTCGCGTTTGTCTTTGGCTGACAGCTCCCGCAGCACTCGGGGTGCGAAAGAGAGTCTCTTGTTATGTTAATGAGGTGATTTGGACCGCTCCTAGGGATGGGGGTGGGTTGCCAAGGAGCCAATTTGTGATTAGAGGGTTGTAACTTTTGGTCCCCAACAAGGCTTCCCTACTTCCGGGGGGGGGGGGGCGGCGGCTGGAGGTTAAATCAATTGCCAATGGCCAATGATTTCATCCATCACGCCCATGTAGTTAAAGCCTCCATAAAAGCCCAAGAGGACCGTGTTCTGAGAGCTTCCGGGTGAACATGGAGGGGTCCGGGCCAACTGGCACACCAGAGAGGGCACGGAGGCGCCTTGCCTCTTCCCGGATACCTTGCCGTGTGTATCCCTTCCATCTGGCTGTTACCCTTTTACAAGAACCCAGTTATCTAGTAAGCAACGTTTTTCTCTAGGTTCTATACCTTGTTCTAGCAAATTAATCGAACCCATGGAGGGGGTGGTGGGAACCTCTGATTTATGGCCAGTTGGTCAGAAGTACCTGAATTTGTGATTGTCATTCTGAGTTGGAGAGGTTTGGGGTCGTTGGAACCCCCAATCTGTGGCCAGCTGTGTGTGTGGTGGGGAGAGAACCCTTAACCTGTGAATCTGATGCTATATCTCTGAGTAGGTGACGTCAGATCGAATCGAATTCTCGGGCACCCTGCTGGTGTCTGAGAATTTTTCGTGTGTGGAAACTCCACCATTGGAATTGGGTCTAGGAACCCAATTTAACACTTTTGTCATCGTAACAGAGCAATGGCTATGCATCTTCAGTCACTGGGGCTGATTTGAAAGCATTTCCCTAAACTTGTTTCAATCTTTGATTCAGAAGTGCTCCAATCACATTTGCATAGCGGCTGTGTTAATTAATGCTGATGATCAGACTTCTGAAAGAGGGAATTAGTAAGCCATTCCCTGGCCCTTTCGTGACAGGGGAGTGCTAACAAGCGCTGATGGCTGGACACCGAGATCTCGCCTCCTTGGGAGCCTTCAACTTGCAGTCACGTCCTGAGCTTGACCCCCGAGGCCGAGGCCGCTGGATGTTTGACCTTCCTCGGGTGAGGAGGGCCGTCCACGCTCAGATTTCTCACCTGAACTCTTAGAGCCTTCGAGCTGCATAAAGCTTGGGTCCAGAAAAACGTGACTAGTAAAAACCAGCCATTCTGCCTATAGATTTCATAGTTGTATTAGCATGTAGTGTGTCTTACTACATTATGTTACGTTGTTTTATAACATTATGTTTTGTAGCGTTGTTTTTTATTATTTATTGTGTTTATATTGGTATTTATTTGTTAGCTACCTTATGAGAGTTAATTCTCTGAGGTAGGCATGCACAGTAAGTATTCATAATATGTTTTTGGAATGAATAAGAGTAATCTATTTATCATCCGAAGTCAGAGCAATTTAATGAAAAAAAAATTTGAATTCAAAAGTACATTGTTAAGGTGAAAAATTGGAGACAGCGTAAATGTCCATTAATAGGGGAATGGTTGTATTTATTACATATCCATGTTACGGGTTATAGGATCCTTTCGTTTAGACTATGTTAGTAATAGAAATGTAACAGAATGTAACAGAAAATCTAATTCCTGTGGATGAGGAGAAGTGTTTATAATCCTGGAAAATCCATAGAAACCTGCACCGCAGAGTAAGTTTGGTTCGGTGGCTCGATACCATTAAGGACAAGGTCTCTTTCAATTTGTCTGGTCAGTTATGTTCAGAGAGGGAGAGAGGTCCCCTCCCAGATGTCCCAGAAAATCTAGCCTCTCATTGGCTTGCATGGAGCCGCGGGCCCATCCTTGGCCTGAGGATGATGGACAGGAGACCGGCTTTCGCAGATTAATTTGGGTCTGTGCTCATGCCCACCCCCAGAGCTGGGTGTGCACTGGGCTTTCCTCTGGATACACGGGCTGTGTAGGGGCAGTCGGATCAGAATGAACATTCAAGTATTGAAAAAACCAAACAAAACACAAAAACAAAAATGTGATCTATTTTCTATGTTTGCTTATGGTTAAATTTTTTTATATATGTGAGAAAACAATACATTTTCAGACACTTATTGCCCCATAGAAAATAGACATATTTACATATATCTATGTAAATACAGACTAAGAGTTCTGGAAGGATCCACTATAAACCTATAGGAGTGGTTACTCCTGGGGAGGGGGGCATGAGTCCGGTAATTATAGTAAAGGGCTCTTTGAAATTTACCTAGGAGAGGGGTCCTCAGTCAGGGGCAGTTCTGCCCTCCAGGATACATTAGTCAATGTTCCCAGATACTCTTGGTTGTCACAACTAGTGGGGAGGGGAAAACTGGTCCTGGCATCTAGTGGGTGGAGGCACAGAATAGCCCTCCCAGCAGTTACCTAGCCTCAAATGCCAATAGTGCTGAGGTTAAGAAACCCAGATTTCAAACACATTAATTTTTGTAAGGAAATGGGATTGAAGTCTGACTCGCAGAGTTAAAAGTTGATTTTTTTGAAAGGATGTAGAGGTTGCTCCGATGTACGGTCCTCATCCCCTATCAGGACCAGCTGCTGGGGGGTGGGGTGGCTGCTGCTGACACATTTCTGATGAGTCCCCCTACAAAAATTGCCATTAGCTGATAGAAGATTCCTTGTCCAAGATTACAAGTCCTGTCCAAGGGCAGCCTTCATCCTTGAGAAACCTCAGCACCTTTGACATTGTGGGACTGTACTTCTTTGTGGTGGGGGCTGTCCTGTGCACGGTAGGATGTTTAGTGGCGTCTCTGGCCTCCACCCACCGAATGCCAGTAACACCTTGTCCTCTAGTTGCAACAAACAAAGATGTCTCCAGACATTGCCAGGTGTTCCCTGGGGGCAAAATTGCACCCCCCCCCCCACCTTGAATTAAGAACCCCTGCCTTATCCATTGCCTGGTTGATGCAGGGATACAAAGGCACAGCCCCCAGCCTCAATTTGGAACATCTCTGAGGGCCATTCCAGCCTTAGAGCTCCACTTGGGGTTGGCTGAGGCCTTCATTATAATTGCATCATCGTTCAATTTCTCCCTCCTCCCAGTGCTGCTTCCCCCAGCCCTTCATGGGTGTCATGGAGCTAAGTCTGTGACCTGCGTCTTCACCCCAAAATTGGTGCCCATGAGCATTAAACTTTGCAGCTTTCTTCTTAATATGGGGGGCTCTGCTGACACTGCAACTCAGTGAGCTCTGACTTTCCCACCCCCAGGCCGTCCCTACGTGTGTTTCTATAATTGAAGGGGCAGGAAAAAAATGCATAGAATGTACCAAATGCACAGGTTGGCATTAACTCGATTCCTTTCTCTCTGTTGTTCCTAAGCTACATGCCTGACAGATGTGCTTGTCTGTGAACTTTTAACCAGTTAACAGGCAGCAAGTCCAAACTTGGGAGACGTCTCAACTGTCAGTACTTAACACAACTGCATGGAGGCCTTCTGCTCAGAAACTTTTTTCTGAGATAATAGGTCCATATAAAGATCATGGTTGGGACAAGGTCATTCCTTAGTGTGATGGTTCATTTCTAACACCATGGGGCAGTTAGGAAGGTTGGAGAGTTCCATGGCCTGTGATGAGAGCTCTCACTATACTAATAATTAATAATAAAGACATATATTATTATAATTATTCTATAACAATAAACATTAATTGAGTCATTGCTACATGCCAGGTACTAGTAATACATGCTTTATATACATATTTATGTATTATATATTTATTATATATTACTAAATATATTCTATACTATTTTATATTAGCATGCATTTTTCATATCATATATAATATTTACATAATGTGTAATATAACATATATAATCTCTGAGAGAGGTATTATTATTTTATCCACTTACTGATGAGGATCTGAGGCACAGAGAAGTCAAGTAACTTGCTCAAAGTTACACAGCTAGGAAATGCAGAGCCACACACAGCAGCCTGCTTGACTGCTCTTAATTTTCAGGAGCTGTGGTGCCAATGTGGGGCACATTTATTTAATTAAATCCATTTGTAAGAAGAGGATTAAAAACTCTGTCTTCCTCCCATTCTCTCTTCCTTTTAGTATATAGCATGTCCTCAAAATATAAATGAATGTAAAAAAATAAATGGGTGATCTCTGTCTTTAACTGGTCTGTTTAAGCTAGTCAACCAGGTTCAATTAAGGGACATGTATAAATGCTAGAAATGTATTGCTGTCCATTGTGTATTAAAGGGAAAATACAATTATGGATGTGTGATGTACTTTCAAACATTGAAACCGGAAACTCTCTTGTAATACACAAGTACATTGTTCAACTTCTGATGCTTTAAGGGTTCCACATTTTTTTTGTAATGTTTCATATACGAAAAGTGGAAGGAATTGATCAAGTATTATGAGAACTGGACCTAACTTTGTCACCTATCTTTGTGCTAAGAAACCCTGACTTGGGCTTTGTGTTGGTTGGTTTTTTTGCTTTACTACTGACAAGCAGGATCTGATCAGGGTGAACTTCCTGTAGAATAATTCACAGAAATGTTATTTATGCTTCTTAATCTTCCTGATCTGAAATTAGCAACTTAGGGTAAAGGAAGAGTGTCGAGGAAGTGGAGCATAGAAAAAAAAAAAAAAAAGACGAAAGAAGTAAAGAAATAAAAGGTCAGGGTGATAACCAGCCCAGATGTCCTTTATAGGAAGAGACTGTTCGAAATCGTAGGCTGCGTAGAATGTTCTATTTGATATTTCAGGTTTTAAAATCTAACAGAGAAAAGAAAGAAACAAAAACCAACTCTTAGTTCTAAAATTGAAAACATCCTCCCTTTTAGGTTTATTTGAGAAGTTTACAGAGTGGCCTGGAGTCCAATCATCCGGATCCAAAGCTTCCAAATTGGATATCCTCGAGCCCCAGTTCATTTGTAAAGAGTTAACTGAATTAATACAGGTGAAGGGTTTAGAAAAGTGCCTGGCTCTTAGTAAACATCTATACATGTTATACAGTAATAATGTCATAATAAATAATAATAATTTTAGCTTTTATTGTTTTAAAGGGAACTTTTTTACCTCACATTTTGGTGCAATTAATCAAATATTGATTTAGTCCTTTGCAGGTGCCCAAACTTGCTTTCCATTGAAGGAAACTCAGTTGTGGATAACATCAGGCTACACATTTGATTGTGCTTGGAATCAAATTTGCTGGAGTTGCCATTTTTATTTGCATTGTATGCTGGGCTAGGAAAGAAAGAAGGCGTAGGGGATGAAGACTTCTAACTCTCTCCGATGGGCCCATGATATCGAAATAGTGATACGTCTGACTACCATGGTTCATTTGCAGTGGCAGACGTGAGCAGACTCCAGATTCACTAGCGTTCCTCAAAAACTCTTGTCCACCCGGAACCTGTGACCTTATTTGTAAAGTAGCTCTTTACAGATGTGATCGAGTTAAAAGGAAGTCCAACTGGATTAGGGTGGGCCCTGAATACAACATGACTGGTGTGTTTATAAGAAGAGAGAAATTTGGGCCTAGAGTCACAGACACACAGGCAGGAAGGTCAGGTAAAGATGGAGGCAAAGGCCGGAGTGCTGATACATCTGCCAGCAGCCAGCAGCAGCTGGAGGTGGCGAGGAAGACTTGTTCTTGGAGCATTCGAAGGGGGTGCCGCCCTGCCGACACCATGATTTTGGTCTCCCAGCCTCCGTGAAAGAATGAATTTCTATTGTTTAAATCCGCCAAGTTTGTGGTTATTTGTCATTGCAGCCCTAGGAAATTCACACTCGCAATGAGAAAAATGAAAATGAAAATTACACTGACAAGCCATTTTTAACCTGCCAGCTTGATAAAGATCAAAGTGTCTGATAACATACTTAGTCAGCAAGTGTGTTGGGAAATTTATTGCTCTCATTTATTGCTGGTGGGAGCATATGTAAATTGATATAATCTCTTCGGGGATGATTTGGCAATTTCTATCCAAATTACCCATGCACATACCTTTTGACCCAGCAATTCCACTTCTAGGATTTACCCTATGTGTGAGAAATGTGCATGGAAAATTTCACAGAGGCAGGTTATGCACTGCTACATTATTTATAATCACAAAGTATGGAAACACACTGAATGTTTCTCATCAAGTGGTGGGCAAACAAACTATAGAAAACCTATGCTAGAAGTCAGCAAGCTCTTTCTAATTTGAGGCCCCTGCTGCAACTACTCAACTCTATAGTCGTAGCTCAAAAGCAGTCATACACAATATATGAACAAGTGGGCATCGCTGTGTTCCAATACAACTTTATTTACAAAAAACAGGTGATAGCCAGGTTTGGCCCATGGGCCTTAGTTTGCCGACTCCTGACCTAGACAATGGAACACTATGAGCTGAAAAATAATGAGACAGCTTGTTATGTCTTGATCTACCGTGACATAATCTACAGCCAAGATTAAGTGAAGAAAACAGAGTTCAGAAGAGTACGGATTTGTAAGAAAAAATACAGCTCTATAAAAGGAATGTCTTTGTATAATCGTGGACAATCTCTATAGGGACCCACAGAAACTAGACCCCCTTGCTGGGTTCTGGGACAGAGAACTATGGCTCACAGATGGGATTGGAAAAGTATTTTTCTTTGTACCTTTTGAATTCTGAACCATGGTAAATTACTTATTCAGAAAACTAAATAAAAAATTTAAAAAGTGAACAAATTTCTTTCACTTCTACAAACATTCTTTGCACAACTAGTGAGCTAAGGGTGGTTTTCATTTTAAAAATCAAAAGAAGGATAATTTTTTTTTGACACATGAAATTTATATAAAACTCAATGTCCCCAAGTAAAGCAAATCAAAAGTCAGCCACACTCCTTTATGTTTCGTTCTACGGCTGCTCTGGGCCTGCCATGGCAGAGTTGAGTCACAGAGGCAGAGGGCCCATGAAAGCTAAAACACTTACTACCTGGCTCTTTACATAAACAACTTGTAGATCCCTGTTCCAGATTAAAGAACAAAGCAATCTTTTGCGTGCTTCTAGCAATAACAAAGTTCTTATTTAATATTAAATGACCATCCCATGAGGACTTTTAAAGAAATTCAATAGCTCATAAAGAACTCGAAAGTAAATTGGAAGTTTTCATTCTTATAGAACATTAGGAAAGCCAGGGCCTTCGCCCACGTGTCTGGTCTCCCCAGTTCTCTCAGTGGAGTGAGAGGTCCTCAGAATGAAAAAGGATACCAACCCCTTTTCCCTTCTCTTACCGCACATTCAAATTTCTTTTAACATTTACTGAGACCGAATCAAAGCCTTTGGTTTTTGTTGTTTTGTAGATGGAAAGAGCATTTCTATCACCGATAAAACAAGGATGAGCTACACCCGGTGCTCTGAAAGTTAAGTTCTTGGTATATGGGAGGAAATGAACCCACATGAAACGTCAGGTAATAGCAGGACCATCAGCTGTGTTTTTCAACTTTTGGACAATGAGCCCTGGTGAAGTATACATTTCATGCTGTGGCCCAGTATAAATGTATGCACACATATACTGCAATAGAAGTGTTTGTTTCAATATATGTCATTTAGTGCATTTCTGATAGTTTCTATTTTGTCCCTTTCTATTCTATTTTGGTCTAGACTAGTCCGATTATAAAATACAGTATCGGTCATAAACCAGAGAATTAATTTTATAACCTACTAATGAATTGAGATCTGAGGTTTGAAAAATACAGGTCTGTACTCACAAGGACCATGGTGAAGAGGAACGGCCCAGGAAGTTGTTTAGATGAAGTATAATACAAGTGTACAGTATAGCCATATGGTCATTAAAAGAAATGTAGGGGGTTCCCTGGTGGTGGTGTGGCTAAGGCTTCTGCGCGCTCAACGCTGCGGCCCGGGTTCGATTCCTGGCCAGGGAGCTACCCCACCTCCAAAAAAAAAAAAAAAGAAAAGAAAGAAAGGTGGTTAAGGTCTATGTACTGATGCAGAAAGTTATCCCCAAAATATATTTGCAAATTTAAAAAACAGGTTGTAAATAGCACAGTAGTAGGTAGGACTCGATTGCAGGTGACGATGTGCACGCACGCATATCCTCCACCCCCTGCCTTCCTGTGGCTTTAGCAAAATGAAATGATTGGTTGACCACTCTTGAGTCACAGGTCCTTCTAGAGTGGTGTAGTGACTAGGCTTCGGGCTCTCAACGCCATGACCTGGGTTTGATTCCCAGTCAGGGAACCACCCCCTCAAAAAAAAAACAAAAACAAAAACAAAACAAAAAGAATAAAAACTGGAGTTCTGTTAAGTAGGTGAGGGGTCTTACTGGGATGACAAAAAACTGCGTTGTATTAGAAAATTATTAAAACTCATCAAATTGTACACTTAAAAGGTGTGGATTTTATGGCATGTAAATGATATTGCAATGAAACTACCCATACAAAAAGAAAAAGGAAGAAGGGAACAGAGCAGAAGGAGCGAAGAGGAGGAGGATTCAGAGCCCAACCAATCCACCCGCAGGATTTGGGATTTGGCTTTTCAAAGTTGTACATTTGCCCAACTCCAGTCTCCTTCCAACCATTCCCATTTGATGATTTCTCAAAGATTACTGACAGCCTTTCCTCAATCACATCTGCAAATTATTTCATTCCTTTGGAATGCAATTCATCAGGTTTAAAAACTTTTCGATAAGGTGAATAATGTAAAAAAGTCCAAAAGTTGAACGCTTTCCCCAGGCCTCCTGAACCTCTCCCCTTTGTGTATGATTCTCCTCTGATTACTTCTCCTTTAGTCTGTGTTTGCATTTTGTGATTTCTGAAAAGTGAGTTCCTAGGCAACAGAAAGAGCTGGGGTAGTTGTGGTACACAGTGAAATAGGAATTGGGAAACTGGGCTCCTGGTGTGGCCTGCTCAAAGTCACCATATGACTTTAGTAGATGTTTGTAGTTCAGTCGACCTAGCAACTCTTCCTCCATCTGGAAACGGCACTCCAGGTTTTCTTGGAGAAATTCTTCCCCAACCCCCATTCCGTGATTTGGTGGGTCTGTCCCCCACTCTCGGGCTCCAGGAATAAGCAAGTGTCTCAGATCTGCCTGGACAACAGCACAGCTCGTGTCTGGCTGCAGTGGTTGGCTCAGAGATGGGCATGTGACCCAGGATGGTCCAGTGAAAGTCAGTTCTGGGATGTTTACTAAAAATACTGAAAAAGAAGTATTCTTTTTCTACCATGATGCAATGCGATGTAGGGTTTTATCTGCTGTTGGCCACCATATGGGAAAAGCCAAATGAAAATGAAACCAACCACACAAAAGAAGTGGACCAAGAGATGAGAGAGTCCTGATGGCACTGTCTGGGACTCTGGATCAATCCATACCTGAAGCTGCTACCACCTGTGTGACCTTTGCAGTCAGGTGAGCCTGTGAATTCTCCTTTTAGAAGCTAATTTGATTTGGGATTTACCTGTTATTGTCTCAGTTTCCTTATTTGAATAAAAAGGACTGATCATGATGTGTGATGAGAATGGGCAATTTATTGAAAAGAACTAGAAAAAACATAAAAGTTATACCAAATTACAATAATAAAAAAAAAGTTATACCAATTTCTACTGCTGTCAATGGTGTAAGAGAATACCTAGTTACTTCCTTTTTTTGCCTTTCTTCATTTTTTTTGCCTTCCTTCATATTAACAGAACTCCAATTTCTATTCTACTATATTGCTATTTAGAATAAAAATTAAATTTCCCAGCTTCCCTTGCAGTTGGGTATAGTCACATGATCAAGGTGTAGCCTATGAGATGTAAGTGGAAGTGAGTGGGGGCTTTCAGGAAGGAATGGGCATATCCTTCTCCCCCTGCTTCCTGCTGCCTGGGATGCAGGTAAGATAGGCGGTGGTCCAGCCATTATTATGAGTCAGGTGACTTTAAGAATGACCTGGCCCAGGGGCAGGCCCATCTCTGGAGCCTGGAATGGAATTAACCCTTCAAAAGCACATGGAATGGGGTTGAGAGGGCTAGAACCCTAGGAAGAAGTGCCTCTTAGAGGGGAGGAGAATGCACATTGGGAAGTCAAGTCAATAGACATTGACTATCCTGGACAAAGAGAAGAATTCGATTCCGTAATCAGGCAGAACAGCGAGTGCCGCGGCCTGGAGGTGATAAAAGATGGAGCTTGTGGACAGGCCAAGTGATGCCTTCTCTTTCAGGAGTCTAATTAACTCCCAATCACGTCAACAACTCTATTAACGTATTGAGTGCCACACATGGGCCCGATCCTGGACTTCGAGCTGAAGAGACTTTTGTGAACAGTAACTCGGTGGACAAGTCCGTTAATTTTCAAAGGCTCCGTGTTTATTCAGTGAACATTAAGAAGACCATGCAAATTTCACCACTCCAAAATTAAATTACAGATGGCCTAATGGGAATAGTCATAATCCTTCAAAATCCCTGCAATTTCAGGATTCGGGAATCGGAGAATTCAGAGGAAGTCAGAGCCTTCCCCTGGCCCGTCGTGACCCCCAGGCTCCCAGAACACATGGTAACCTTCCACCTTGGCGAACTCGAGTGGCCACTTAAAGGGGAGGAAGCGCTCACCGAGGGCTGCCCATGGTTGCTCTCGAGCAGCTGGGCCCCAAACTGTGTGCGTCAATCTGGAGATTTTGTTACTGTTCAAAAGAGTTGGGACACAAACCATAAATTGATTAATTGCTTTCACATAGCCTTCAAACAACTGTTTTTACATAACCTTCCAAAGCCACCAAAACCAACTTTTTAATACAATGCACGAAATGAAATACGAACCACTTTTATTCTGAATTTTAGTCTCTGGACACTTTTGAAGTGGTTTTGTTGGTTTTTTTAGGCTTTTCTTCACCACACACTGCATTGCTCCATGACTTCTTGTGATAGAGAGAAGGAAATATCAGTTTGTGTGCTACCTCCATTCTACACTGCTCCTGTTCATGTATTAAAGAGGTATGTATCTGAATTGGATAAAGACGTGCCACACTAACTCTCTCCGTCAACCTGCGTTTATTAAGCACTTAGTATGTACTTGGTACTGTGCAAAACACGAAAGAAATGGACAAGATAGGCGGTTCATGGAGGAACCAAGACTCAGTGTTTAGCTGTGCAATCTAAGCTAGTTACTTAACATTTCAGCTTTTGTTTCCTGCACTTGCAAAGGTCTTATTTACTCTTTTATATAACAAATGTAGTTTGAGTTTTTGCTCTGTGTCCCCTACTCCTCCAGAGAGTAGGAAACTAGTGCTGGGGTGTCTAGAGGGCTTTGGGTGGGTACGAAAGCTGGGCTGCAAGTAGGAAGCATTTACACGTGAGCATTTCTGGTATACATAAACGGCTCGGACGAAGAGAACGCACTCGTCCGAAGGTCACCCTATTAGTTGTCTATTGCTATGTAATAAATCCCTTCCAAATTTAGCAGCTTAAAACAATAAACATTTACCTCCCAGCTTCTGTGGGTTAGGAATGTGTGCCTGGGCATTTCTGGCTCAGGGTCTCATCTGCTGGCAGCCATGCTGTCACTGGGGTTGCAGCCACACACAGGCTCCATTAGGGCTGGAGGACCTATGTGTTTCTGAGCTCACGTGGTTGTTGGCAGGAAGTCCGGTCCCTCACTACAGGGGCCTCTTTGTAGGGTTGCTCAGGATATGGCAGCTGGCTTCCCCCTTAAGCAAATGATTTAAGAAAGAGAAAGAGAAAGAGACAGAGCAACCAAGATAGACGCGTCAGTGTCTTTTATAACTAGTCTCAGAAGCAATGATGTATCATCACTTTTGCTGAATTCTCCTGGTCATACCGACCACCCTGATGCAATGGAGGATGGGGCTGGAGTGGGGATGGGGCCACGCCAGGGAGTGATGGCCAGGAGGCACAGGGTCACTGGGGCCATTTTGAAGTCTGGCTACCAAAGCCCCCCACAATTTTTTGTTATTTCTCATTTTAAGTCAATATTTACCTCCAGGAGCTCCCTGATGGTGTAGTGGCTTAAGGCTTCGTCGCTGGCACTGTCAGCGCTGCGGCCTGGGTTCGATTCCCGGTCAGGGAGCTACCCACATACCAAAATAAATAAATAAAACAAAATAAAAAACATAATGAATTAATAGTTTAAAAAAATATTTACCTCCATACTTAATTTTGTATTTATAATTTTGTACTTTTTAAAAAGAAGACTCCCCCAGCTTGTATAAATTTTAGGTTCAACTAAACCTGAACTTATCTCTGGTCCTGAAACCAGTCTCCTTTGCACACCTCTGGGAGGGTTAGAGATTTGCACACCGGGTGGGAAGCAGCACCCAGTCCTGGGAAGTTGTTTGCTGCTTGGGGAAAGGTGTAGATTTCAGCCACCCTCCCAACCCCCCCACCCCACCCCACCCCACCCCACCCCCGCCTTTGCTCAACATTCCTTTGGAAGCTTGAGAAGTTGGAATTAAACCACAGGTTTTGATGAGCGGCAGAGATAAAGTCCTGTTTGCAGGTTGTAATGGTGTATTTAAGCGTTTTGACAATAATCAGGTGAAATTCTTCCCTGGTATTGACTGCGCTCCTTCTGTAAGTGATCGTGCCAGGCAGGGGGCCCCTGGGCCTTGCGACTGGGGGAACTCACACACAAGCACAAGTTAATTGACTTGTTTGGTCTCTTTTTGCTTAAGCCACACAAATGACGAAATGCAATTTTTTTCTTGTTTTCTTTCTTCATGCACCAAGAAAAACAAAGCCAGCTTTTTAAACTCAACTGCAGCTATTAACTTTTGAGTCTCCAGCTATGAGTGAACAAAAACAAAACAGATAAACCTCAGAAAACCCAACTCTTTGGGTCCTTGTTTGAATCTTGGTGATCTGAGCTACATCTAGTCCCCCCACCTCCCGGCCCCCTCCAAGGTAGACACTGAATGATGTGTTGGAATTTGTCTAATAAAAGAAATGGCCAGCTTTTGTTGAATATCCATTTTGTCTCACAGTGTGCACATATTATCTCATTTGTCACTGATTTAACAGTAAGTGTGATGATTCCATTTTGCAGGTAAGACTCAGAGAGGCCATATGACTTGCCTGAAGTCACACAGCACAGAAATGATGAAATTGGGCTTAAATGTAGGTCTCCCTGGCTTAGGAATTCACTTCTTTCTACTATGTGGCCCTCCTGCATCCTCAGAGTAGGTGAGATTCTTCCATAATAAGATTTTGTGCAGCGTTGCTGCATAGCACTTACTAAGTTTTATTATTATATTATATTGTAACAGTTACCTATTGCTGTGTAACAAACTACCCCAAAACATAGTTGCTTAGAACAATCATTTATTACTTCTTAGGCGCCTTTGGGTTGGTGAGTGGCCCTGCCAGTTTACCTCAGGTTTGCTCGTGCAGCTGCATTCGGCAGGAGGGCCAGCTGAGACAGCTGGGTAGCTGGGTCTCTCTGATGGTGGTCTTTTACTCAGGGCTTTCCTGGCACGGTAGGCTCGGGGCAGAGTTCCAAGCGTTCCAGTTCCAAGAGAGTGGAAATGGGAGCTGGCAAGATCTTTCGGGGTCCAGGCTCTCCAGCTCATGCTGTGTTCCTTCTACCCTGTTACACTGGTCAAAGCAAGTTCTATTATAATAAGCTTCATAGAGTTTTGGACCATGTCATAGAGTTGTGGACCATGTCCACAGCTACATCTCTGCTGCCCAGAACAGAGCCTGGTAGATAGACTATTTCTTGACATAAATGAAATCATCACAGTATATTTTTTTTCTAGCATAGTGGCTTGTCCATAATAGGAGTTTCCTACATGGGGGTTATTATAGCTTTCACGGGGGAGATAACTAATATAGATGATATGTTATAATATTTCTAGGGACACCTCAGATTTCCACAGAATGGTTATCGTTGTTCTCCTCGACCTACCCCAAATTCCCTCTTCTCTGATACCCAGTAAACTGGCAGAGATGCACTGCCAAATTAATAGAGAGGCAGTAGGAAATCAGGATGAAGAGTGTGGTCATGAAGGTCAAATCCGTGCCCCACCTCTTACTAGCTGTGAGACCTTGGATGAGTCATTTGAACTCTGTGCTTTTGATTTCTCTTCTGTAAAATTAACCATGGTACATATTTCTTGAGATAGATGAACGAATTAAATGGGTTAATACTTGTGTAAAGTATTCATAAGAGGGGCTGGTATGCAGTTACTGTGCTCTAAGAGTTAACTATTACTGTATTATACGTGACCAACAAGGCTTGACTTCGTGTCCAATGAGTCAGTTTCTTAAGATACCACACAGATTTTTGAGAGCAGTTGTTCTCTACCTCATCCAACAATCTTCAGAGAATCAGGAAGCTAAAGAGGGGAACTCTGAACAGGAGCGAAAGCAATCTTGCCGTGTTCATGGTTGGATAATTTTCATTCACCAATTTCTAATTTCACATACAGTGTTGAGATGTTTAACTGGTTTCCATCAGTATGAACGAGAATGCCTTTGATAGGGAAGTCAACTTTACAGGCTTAAGTAGAAAAATCACATTACAGCACGGAGCTGTCCTTTATTGTATTATTATTAATATTTTATTATGGAGCATTTCTAACATTCAAAAGCAGAGCACATGGTATAATCACACCTGTATCCATCATTGGGTGGTTTGGGAAACACCTTGTCAAACATACTCGTATTGTGGTCTGTCTAGAAAAAGGCAGACTGCGAACTTCAGATAGAAAAAGGTCTATTGTGATGGGAAAGATGACCAAGAAATTGAAGTTAAAAAAAAAAAGAAATTTCAAAACAGTGTACGAGTCATGTTTCCATTTGGTATAAAAACAATTTCACCTGCACGTATTTGTCACATTGTCATTTATTCTTGCAGAGTCTGGGAGACCAGGAAGGGACAGCCCCTTCCCCGCAAGCAGGCAAGCTTAACTGTCACACGAAGCACACACTCAGGCAGTGAAAGTGGACTACGTGGTTTTTCTTACTGATCCATTCTGCAGTCTCTCTGGGGTCTGCAGTAGATGGGATCTGGGAGGCAGGTCCCTCCCCTCTGCTCTCTCCCTGACACTAGAGCAGGCCTGGAGGGGGCTTGCAATCTCGGGGTTCCCTGATTTTTGGGGTTTGAACTGTCAACACCCTTGGCTGCTTTTGGAACTGTCTTAGAGGGAGGCTCCGGACTTCTGAAGTTCTCAGGATGGAATGTTTGTAAGCCACACACCTCTTTTCTCTTGCTAATGTTGAGTGCTTCTCTGGGCCCCACTGTCAGGCATCATCCTTCTGGCTGAGTTGGGAAGGAAAGGAGGTGTGACAAGGAGAAATCAATCCCCTTTTGCTTCCGAGGGGCTTGGAGACACTGGGAGTTAACCTCTTTGGAGTGTTTCCCGTGAGCCAGACACTGCTGAGTGCTTTATACTTAAAAACTCCTTTGGCGTTTGCAACCGTGCTGGGGGATGGGCCCACTACTGCCCATTTGAGGGATGAGGAAGGTGCAGAGAGTTCAGGGATGTGCTCAAGGTCACACTGCTAAGGGTGGGCTGCCTTTGAACCTCAGTCTCTTATCTACTGTAAAGCAGCTACCGAAACACAAAGAACGTTCTCAAAAGACACCAGAAGAAGAGCTCACAGTGGTTACCTCGTGAGGTTGCGCCTCGGCGGGGCAGAAGAGTGAGGGGAAGGAGGCAAGGAGGCTTTTATTTTCTGCCTACCACTTTGGCCAGCCAGGTGGTACAGCTAAACTGCAGCTCTGCAATTCAGTTTAGTGAGGATGATGAGGATAATAATGCCACTTCATGGGGTTGCTGCACAAATTAAATGAGTTGGTATATTCCTAAAACATTCAGAACAGCGTCCTATCACATAGTAAATACTAAATTTTAACTGTTGTTATTCTCCACATTAGTAACACTTTTCCATGAATACTTTCTACTTTTAAAATAATAAAAACCGTCAGTTAGTTCTTTTGAAAGGCCAACTACCATGTCTCTTACAGTTAGACAGAACGCGTACCCTGTGACCCAGTCATTGCACCCTTGGTTAAGAGAAGTGAGCGGCCATGGCCACAAAAAGACTTGTCCAAGAATGTCCACAACAGCTTTTGTTCACATAGAGTCCAAACTGGAAGCAACTGAATGTCCATCAGGAAGAAGACAGACGAATAAATAGTGGTACAGTCAGAAAATGAAATAGTCAGCAATACAGCCAACATGATTGACTCTGTGAAACATTTGAGTGAAAAAAGCCAGATACAAAAGAGTTCATTCTGTATGATTCCATTTGTATGAAAACTAAAAACAGCCAAAATTAATAGTGATAAAGGTCAGAATAGTGGGCAGGAGGGAACTTTCTGAGGGGTGGAAATGTTTTGTGCGCTAGGGGACATGCAGCAATGTCTGGAGACATTTTTGGTTGTCATACCTGGCAGAGAAGGTGAGTACCACTGGCATCTGGTGGGTAGAGATCAGAGATGCTGCTAAACACCTTACAGTTCTCAGGACGGCCGTCACGACAAAGAATTATCTGGCCCCAGATGTCAATAGCGCTGAAGCAAAGAAACTTTGATACAGTATATGGTTTATATTGCTTAAACATGATGAAGGAATTTCTGCCTCCTTGTGAATACTTGCTATAATTACAGGCAAAATCTGAGTGGTGGAGCTGTCTAGTTACCCTTAGGATAGAATTGCCACTGGGAAGCAGCTGCCCAGCCAGGGACAACTTTTGTCAACCTGTTTTGTGTTTGGGGACAGCCATGTGATTTGTTCTTGCAACTGGAATGTGAGCAAAAAGCCACGTATGTTAGCTTAGGACTAGGCTGTCGAGAAACGTGCGCCTTCTCCAATGCACGTACCTTCTCCATCCTCTCTCCTCTGCCACCACTGGATGCAGACAGTTATGGACAGCTGTCAAGCAACTGGCAACACTGTGGGTAGCAGTGTGAACAGGAGACAGACTTCTGTGATGCAGACACTGACATGTCGGGGTTTGTTACAGTGGCTAGTGTGACCCTAATAGCGTGCTCAAAAAATACAGCAACCTGAACTAGTGTGGGGCAGCCAATCTCGTCATTTCTCTGAAAGCAGGGATCATATGGCACACATTTTCTTAGCCCCCCATAATGTTAAGCACCGTGTCCCCCACCCTCGGGTCCTTTTGTAACCTTTTCCAAGGTCCTATTTACCGGACTACAAAACAGTAACTCACCCCATGTGTTTGGGGGTAGGATTTACCGTACCAGTCAGTCTGTGGGGTTTCTTTTCCCTGCCATCAGTGTTTGGTTCACAGACAGGCACATAACAAAGTCAGAGACAACGAGGTCCAAGATATTAGTTGGGGCCCCTGAAGGGGAACCAAGTTCTTCCATTGGAAGAGAGATCCCTAAGTGTATCTTTTCTTCTCCCAGGTGTTGGTGTAGGTTTGTGAGGCCTCAGCTACTACAGCCACTTTGCTGCCTGGAGAGCCATGCTTGGGGCTGTCAAGGAGTCACAACACAGGTTGAGATGGTTCTCAGGGGCTTGGGTAGTGTTGGAATATAAGTTCTTTCTGAATTTCTTCTGTGTTGCTCTCAATATGTTCGCTTTGCTTACTTGTGGTGGCAAAATAATGCTCCATTCCAGACATTCAGGTCACAATGTCATGCATCTCTGTTAATGAGGAATACCTTTCTCAGAAGCACTCAGCAGAGTTTTCCTCTTGCCACTCCAGAGGGCATCACATGACAATGCCCAAACCAGTCACTGGGAAGTGTCTGGATCACCATGATTGGCCTATATGCATCACAATTCTCATCTTCAGGCTGAGTCCGGGACCCAGACCCAGCTCCTTGGAGGAAGTATGAGGCCACCAGGAGGAAGGTGAAAATCTGGTCACAATCCGAATTCTGATTAAAAAGGGAGACTGGTTTTTTTGAGTAGACCAATAAATGTGTCTGCAACATATTCTGCCATTTATTATAGATATTTGTATATATGATACATCAGTCAATTGTAAGTAATAGAAACCATAACAAAAAGAAGGTTGGGAGAAATTTATTGGCTTGCATATCTCCACAGTTCAGGGTCCCCCAGCTTCAGGCAGAAGTTATAGGCTTACACCCTGCTTAACAACCCCAGAGGGGTAAGAATCTCTTAGGCAACTGTTCCAAAATAGTTTAAGAATTGAGCCTCAATGACTTGGTCTGGACCACAGCCCCATTCCCCGAACCAATCGCTGTACCCATCAGTAATGGAAAGCTCTCGTTGGCCAAATCTACATCTTGTGCCCACCCCTCGAGCCAAAAAACGAGGCCATCGCCGTATCTAAACAGATGAAGAACGTGGGAAAAGAAACCAGCATGCTACCAAAGTGGGCTCTGAGGGCAGGACCCCCAGGGCGCCCCCCAGTCCTGCTTGCTTTGCACCAAGGCCGCAGAGCTCTGAAGTTCCTCGGACTTTTCCTGGGTTTCTTCATCGATCGCTGCCTGTGCTTGAGGCTTGTTTTCTGTACTTAGTCCCTTAGGCTCGCGCTCCTCCAAGACTTCTGTGCCTGTAAGTCCTCTGGGGGGAGCTTTTTAAAATGCAGATTCTGACTCAGCAGGTGTAAGTGGGGGCCTGAGAATCTACATTTCCAGGGACCACACTTCGAGAAACAAGGGGTCAGTCAGAGTGCTTCCTGGATGTCATTATCTCCATCTTCCAGAAGAAACCACAACTGAGTTAGGAATAAAAGCCGATCATATAAACTTTCCTTTTTAAAGAAATTTGAATTAAAAGGTGAGTCTATTTAAGGAAAAAATACTAAATAAATAATAGTAAGACAGTTGGTGGCTGTAGCAAAACCCCGAAGACGCTACGTGAGTGACTAAAAGTTGGCAAACTCTGGGAGAGCCAGACTCCTCTGGATGTTATTTGGCTGAACCATGCTAGACAAAAACTCCGTGCGTGAAAACTGGTGCTAGAAAAATCTCTTAAAGGACAGGCAGCTACAACTCTCTCCAAGTGGACCTTCCTAGTCCAAACGGCCTTTATTTGTGGCCTCTTTTAACCTTCAGGGGCTCTTTTTGCAAAATGAGGACTTCATTTCTGGGAGAGGGGGCATTGTGTACACTAACTGCCATTGCGAGAACCAAGTGGCCAGGGTGTTGGGCTTTTGAAGCCTTGCAAAACAGGCTTATAAAAATTGGCAACCCAAGCATCCAAGATCCGGAGCCTTGAGAGATCTTAGCTTGTTTATTTACAGAAAGCTTGCCTTTGCTGACTGGACCAATTTAAACCCTGCTCAGTGGTGGAAAAATTGTGTGTGTGTGTCCCTGTTTCCTCTTCTTTTGCCTTGTACAGTTATAAACACCTATCCCCAAGGAGCTGTGGGCATCAGACACTCTGAGCATCGAATAGTCCTTTCAGAGGGGGTTGACAAGGCAGAGGAAGTTTAAGTACATTTTTTGCCACCTTATGTACACCAGTGGCCTCCCCCAAATCATGCCTCATTTGCATTAATTCAGAGAAAGTGAAAACTTACAATAAAGAAAAAAATGCATGTTTTGATTAATTAAAAAGTATCTTTATCTTACAACATGGCTGCTAAATCTGGTTAGCAGCAACATACCGCTAAATCTGGATAATGTGGTCACTTTTTTCCCTAGAAAATGGCTTTGCTCTATCTTCTGTGTCTAGAGATGAAGGATAAAGAAACCCATACCAATCCTTGGGCTGGCTCGGACTAAATGAAATCTTCGGTAGGCTGGCATTCTCTCTTTCTCTCCCTTGTCTCTTCCTTTCTTTCTAAAATTGATTGACTATGGTAATGCTATCTGTTTGGAATATCATAAAAACCCAAACAGAAATAATCTCACCTTGGACGGAGTTTAATTTCTTGGCAGGAATGACATGCTCAAATGCTCGAGAGGACCCAGGAATGCAATGCATGGGGCTGGCTTGTGTAAGACCAGAGGTGATGACCTTCAATCAGCCTCAGCGTCTGGGAGACAGCATGGAATAGTGGGAGCTCTGGTGAACTGGGGGACCCATGCCCTTCTCCAGGACTTCACATTAATCACGCAGAAAAGCAGACCCCGCTTTTCCTACACCTTCAATGCACAGACCAAATAAAACATATCTGCATTTTACATTTGGCTGAGTCTAAGAGAGTAGCTTTCAGACAGTTTTGATGTTGATTCATAATAAGAAATACATTTTATAGCATGATGGCACACACGCGTGCGCACATGCGCGCACACACACGCACTCCTGAAATGTACATTTCCAGAACACTTTTCTTTACTATGTGCGATACGGTGTTTCTTATTATACTCTATCGTCTCCTATTCCATCCTAACTTACTCTTTAAAAGATGACTGGATAGATTAAATTACTTTCAAGACCCATTAATGGATCACTGCATGAAGCACGGAAAACTGAGTCAGAATGTGAACTAAGTGGTGCTCAGCACTGGCTACACGTGAAACCAATTAACTGGTGAACTTCCAAGGAATACTGATGCCTGGGCCTTACCCCAACCAAGTGGGTCAGACTGTGGACGTAAGGGCTGGGCCCGGGAAGGTTTCCAACGCTCCGTGCGATTCTAACGTGAAGCTAGTCCTGAGAACCCTGTCTCTATATTTGTGGTCAGCAGCTCTCACGGACCTGAATTCTAATCAAGCCCTGGTATTTCTTTTTAGCTATGTGTCCTTAGGCAGTTTGCTTAGCCAGAGGCTCCCTTTCCCCAGCTGCAACTGGAGATAATAAATAGTACTGAGTAGCTCGCTGAATTGCTCAAGGATTAAATGAGATAAGATATGTAAATAGTTCTGCACTGGGGCCAAGTACTGTACTACATTATGTGGCAGGTGCTCAACAAATAAAGACTATTGTTCTGCGTGGGAAAGACAAACTTAGTGAGGTAATCAGGGCCCCAGTCAGACAGACAGCAGCCCCTCCTGGCTGTTTCTACCTGCTGCCTTGGACTGACTGCATGGGGAAGTGTTTGCTGCAGTCACTGAAGTTAGTGCAAAAGATGCCGGCAGAGCTGTGGTTCATTTCAATGTTGCACCTGGGTGGGTCTTGTTAAAATAATAACAGTAGTAATAATCGTAACACTTACATGTGGGGTGATCAACTGTCCAGGCTGGGAGGGGTTCCCAGAACACCAGCCATATATAAGTAGGTGTCCACCTCATTCCAATTTGCCCAAGACTTCCCCAATTTTAGCACTGGAACCCACAGGCTAAATCCAGCCCCCTATCAGTTCTTTTTTTTAATTGAAAGTTTTTTGCATTAAAACGTTTATTGAGTTCATTGTAGATTCACTAAGTTGTAAGCAATAATGGAGAGATCTCTTGTACACTGTGCCCATTTCCCCCCTTGGAAACATTATGCAATACTATAGTATAATATTACATTGTTTGTTGACATTAATACAATCCACCAATCTTGTTCAGATATTCCTAGTATTACTTGTACTCTGTGTGTGTGTGTGTGTGTGTGTGTGTGTGTTAGTTCTATACAATTTTATCACCTGTGGTTTGTGTATCTACCATCACAGTCAAGACACTGAATGGTTCCAACGTCACAGGGAACCCTTATTTTGCCCTTCTGTAATCACATCCACCCCTCTCCCAATCTTTGCTGTCATTTCAAAAATGTTTTGCAGATTTTTTTCCTCCAGCTCGGCATCATTCCTTGGAGATTCGTCCAAATTATTATTCATATCAGTAGTTTGTTTCTTCTTATTGCTGAGTAGTATTCCGTGGTAAGGACGTGCCACAGAGTAACTATTTACCTGTTGAATCACATTTGGGCTGACTCCCATCTTTGGCTCCACCTATGGTTTTGTATAAAGTTTTATTGGAACGCGGCGATGCCCATTTGCTTATATATTGTCTACAGCTGCTTTCCAGTATTGACTAGTTGTACCACAGACCATATGGCCCACAGTCTAAAATTTTTACGATCAGGTGCTTTACAGAAAAAGTTTGCCAACCTTTATCCTAAGTACTTAACAAATATGAATCTACTTAACTGTTACAATATCCCGATGCTATCATCATGATCATTATCTTCATTTTGCAAAGGAAGAAATTGAGTAATTTGTTCAAGGTCAGAGTCAGGTTTTGAACCCAGGCAGTCAGGCTCTAGGGCCTGCCTTCCCCAGTCCTGCTCTCAATCAACTCAAGACAGGGGTCGCAAAACAAGACAGGCAGAAGAGAAGCGGCCGCTGAGTTGCAGGGCTTTTCCTTGAGGGCTGGAAGGGTAATAGGATTTCGGCCTGTGATCATCGCGTTCTCGGAGACTAATGCTCGGAACGAAGCTAAAACTTCCCACTCATTTGAACTTAACAATTTAATGTAGGACTTCTTACATTTGTCTAGGACTTAACGAAGGCTTCAGCCCCAGGTCCCGGTCACTTCGTTGCCACAGCTACACTGGCCCTGCCACTGCTGTCTTTTGTTCATATCCCAGGGATTTGCAGGTGAGTAGGGACCTGATCCTAGAGAAACCTCTTTGGACCACGGGGAGGTTACATGGCAATTCTTCAATGAAATACCTCTCTTTCCTCATTAGATGGAAAGACTTATTATTGTGCCAAACTGAGAAGACCTGGGTCTCCTTTGGGGCCACCAACTATTCTGATTTTCCCAGGATTGAGGGGCAGTTTCTGGGATGCAGGACTAGGAAAGGCCCCGGGCAAACTGAGATGAGTCCGTGGCCCTCTTCCCAGCCCAGGTTTGGAGGGGGAGGGCAGATTTCAGAAAACAAAGGTGAAAAGCAGCAGCATTTCTGTTCTTTCAGATGCTTTTGGTTTATTCATTTTTCCTAAACAATTAAGAGTTCTTCACCTGTAAGTAACCTGCCATCTAGCTCCTGAGAGCAAGGATTCTATTCTACCTGACCAAAAACAGTCACCGTGCTCAGGAAATCTGTACCGTTAACATCAAACTATTTTCCGCCACACCTTCTCATGCTCAAATGCTCCCAACCATCCCCAAAACGTTCTCTATGGCTGCTTCAAAAACAAACAACAACAACAAAACCAAAACCAAAACCAAACAAAAAAACCAAAACCAAGATGCAAGGATCACATAATACATGTAATTATTCTGTCTCCTTTGTGTTTCTTTTAATCTAGTTGTAGAACAGCTCCCTAGCATGTCTTTGTCTTTCAAGATGATGATTTTGGTTTTTTTTTCCCCCCAGAGTCTAGGCCAGTTCTACAGAATGTTCCTTACTTTGGATTTGTCTGATTGTTTGCACAGGTTTAAATTCAGGTTAAACATTTTTGGCCAAATGCTGCTAAGGTGATGGTATTCGTGTCCTTCTCCAGGAATGACTTTTAAATTTATAACAGCTGACAGTCCAACTCCAGAGGGAGAAAATATTGACATCCCTGAAAATGAGAAGTACCTTGCCCAAGGTCATAATCTGCTTCTTAGCTGCTGAACCTAGACTCTAATCCTTGTCTCTGTGTCCCTCTGCACCTGTGTAATTTGTCTGTTTTCTGTGTTCTTAGAAATGGACTGTTTTTCCCCGTAGCAGGCGGCAAGAACTCTGTTAAAAAATCCTTTTTTTTCCTCTTTTTTTTGCACACAACTTGTTTCTCTCCAACAAGTCCTGAACTGCTATTGTTTGCCACAGACGGTCTTTGCACCCAGTCCTTCCTCTTTTTCAAGATAAGGCCTGTTTTTTCCCAGGGCTCAGGGAACCCCACCTAGGAGAGCTGTTCCAGGCACGTAGAGCATTGTTTTCCTTTCTCTGATAAGGCTCCTTTGCTGAGAGCACTCCCTTTGTCTCTTACCTGTCTCCACTGGACTCTGGGATTCACATCTATTTCAGTTGGGTAGTGTGGCCATTTCTGCTTAGGATGCTAGTTAATCATCCTGGTGTTGTGCATTCTGGACAGCCAGTTAGCTGACCGTCCCCAGAATCATGGCTTAAACCAAAGGTTCTAGAACTTGAACAGGGATCAGAATCACCTGCAGGGCTTGTTAAGCCCTGACTGCTGGGCCCCAGCTTCAGCAGCTCTGTGGAGGGCTTGGGGAGCTGCATTTCTTTTTCTTTTTTTAATGTGGGTAGTTCCCTGGCTGGGAATCGAACCCAGGCCGCAGCGTTGAGAGCGCTGAAGCCTTAGCCACTACACCACCAGGGAACTCCTGGGAGCTGCATTTCTAACCTGTTGTAGGAATGCTGATACTGCTGGTCCATGGCTACACTTTGAGCCTTGCTGGCGTAAGCTGGCATTTATGTAATACCAAACCGACTATATTTTAAAGTAAATCATGGACATTATAACGCTCTCAAAACCTGACAACCCCTCTTCCCAGGGGCTCATACTTCCTCGTCCCTGGTTTCTCACATCTGTTAAAGTTGTCTCTGTTCTGGCTTCAGGCTACTCCCCACATCGGTCCCTTTCTCTGTCCCATCCTAGTCCAAGCTCACATTCCCCTCTCACCTGGAATACTGCAACCGCTTCCTGGCTGCTGTCCTCTCCCACTCCCGCCTGCCCCCCTCCACGATCACCTGGGCAATCTTAGCAAAGTGCAAGTCAGATCAAGTCTCCCTGCTGCAGACACATCCAGTGGCTACGGCCGTGAGAATAAATTGCAAACTTCTTCTACAGCAGACAAGAACCTGCATGCCCCGGCCCCTGCCTCCTTTCCCGGCGTCACCGTGACTTGTGCTGCTACGCTCCTCACGCTGCAGGCACTCGGGTCCCAGCCATTCGCACTGTGATTGGACAGGAGGCTACCTTCCCTACCCAGCTGCCTAAGGAGTGAGGGAAGGGATGTCCCAGGTGTGCTGCTAGGTGGAAAAAGGAAGTGAGGGGCCGAGAACTGCTCCCCTTTGCTGGTGCGTGATTGGAACACCTCTGGAAGGGTGTACAGCAAACTGAGGGTCCCGGTTGCCTCTAGGGAGAGAAACGAGGCCCCTGGGGGAGGGTGGAAGAAAGGAGCATTTCACCCTAAGCCTTTTGTAGCTTTTGAATTTCGAACGCCATTCATGGATTGTCTAGTCAAAGTAAATAAGCAAGTAAATGCAGTCGGACCTAAGTGAGTTCTGCGGCTAGCCCAGGGTTCTAGGCTATTTATTTCCTTTATACACTAATCGCCATCTGTGATTATCTTGTGTGTGCGTGTGTGCGTGTGTGCGTGTGTGCGTGTGTGTGTGTGTGTGTGTGTGTGTGTGTCTTTTGTTTTCCAGATCACTTGATTACAGACTCCTCCAGAGCAGGGAGTGCTGCTGCCTGGGGCCCACCGTGTACGCCCGGGAGGGCCTGTGAAGGGGCAGTAACGCGGCAACTGTCTGTTGAGGGAGTCAATCTTGTACGATGGGGGACAAGATGGGGAGGGAGGTGCAATAACGTCACCTGGGGATGCAGAACCTGCACATACCTGAACCCCACAGCCTTTGGAAAGGAACCCGGGTGGGGGAGGTGCGTTACTGTCTAATGCACTTTGAATGCACGCGCTTCCTCTGCAACGCGGTGCTGCGTGGTTGTGGCTGCTTGAATGTCAGCAAAATGCTGCTGAAACTAGGCCATAGCTATGCTGCCTGCAAAATGGGCAGAGGGAATTAAAGTTGGTTTCAGTCATTCCTCTTCTATCTTTATGATATTTGCCATATCCTTGCACCACCTATATTATTTATTTAGTACTTTTCTTGACATCAATAAACTTATTTTTAGTTACATAAATTTTATTTCGAAAGGAAATGTTATATCAACACGTAAGCAGAAAGCCGGTATCCCTTGTCCTAAGTGCAAGGTGGAATAGAAATGAAAACAGTGAAACAATGTGGTCACATTTGGGCTAGATACCGTTGCCTTCTAGAAGCTTTTGGACTTCAGATGGTTTGTCCTTCGTTCTAAAAGGAAACTGTACCACATTGAGAATTTCTACTAAAGACAGAAGAATTAGAAGATAATTGAAAACGGGGTGAAGTTCTCACAGTGCTATTTAGTGTTTTCTGAATAGTCTACCAAAAACATTTCACCTGCCTATGGGGAGACATTGCATTCAAACACTCAGTTTCACAAAAGGGGAAACTGAGGCCCATGATGGGAATAGAATTTCCCTTATTTGGAAATGTATGATGTCATTTGAACTAAGCTTTGATAATAGGAGCTGTATCTGCATGTGCCCAGAAGACGGTCTAGCAAATAATGTCACTCAAGAATTGTGACCTAGCACAACTGCCAACATTTCTCTTATGTAGCCATCCTCTATTCTGTGTAACTTATCTCTATGGGGCAAATGAGGTTTGAAACTTTCAGTTCCTTGAAGGCAGGGCTTGTATTTCATCCCATGTTTTAAATAACAGCTTTTATTTAGATATTGTTTACATACCAAACAATTCTCCCATTTCAAGTGTACAGTTCAAATTAAAAAAGTTTAAAATGTAAAAACTATACAATTCAACGGTTTTTAGTGTGTCGACAGAGTTGTGTGACCATCACTAATAATTAATGTCACAATATTGCCATCAGCCCAGAAGAAACCCTATACCTATTAGCAGTCACTCTAAATCCCCCCTCCCCCATTCGCTACTAGTTTCTGTCTTGATAGTTTTGCCTGTCTAGATATTTCCTGCAAATGGACTAGTACAATATGTGGCCTTTTGTGACTGACTACTTTCACTTAGCATAACATTTCAAGGTTCACCCATAAAGTGTGTATTGATACTTCATTCCTTTTGGTGACTGGATAATATTCCATTGATGGGTACACCACACTTAGTTTATTCATGCATCATTTGATGAACCTACGGGCTGTTTCTACTTTTTGGCTCTTATGAAGAATGCTGCTGTGAACATTGCTGTACAAGGTTTTGTGTGGACGTATGTTTTCAGTTCTCCTGGGTGTCTACGTGGGAGTGGCACTGCTCCGTCACGTGGTAACTCAGGTGAAGAAGGAGCTAGGTTATTTTCCAAAGCGGCTGTGCCGTGTTACATGGTGCCTGATAACATTTTGTATCCTATGTTTGTTTGGAGCTGCTGGTTGCAAGATCTGAAGACTCATTCCATCTGCTTAGGAAAGGGTGGGCATGTGGTACGGCTATTCTAGGGATCTTACCTGTAGCATCACCGTTATAGCAAGTTTCCCCGGTGCTCTAGTGGCTAGGTTTCGGCATTCTCACCACTGCAGCCTGGGTTCCAGTCCCGCTCAGGGAACCAACCAAAAAACAAAACAACAACAACAAAAAGCTAGTAAGAGACAAGTGAAGGGGTGTCGCAGGAAGAACACAGCCAGGGTCTCAGTCCCACCCCGCCGTGCCCTGCCTCCGCCCTGCCCTTCCGGGAATGCCCCAGGTGAACTTCCCCTTTGTTCTCTCCGCCTCTTCCTCAGATATTGAAGGCTGCTGTCTTGTCATCTTTGTGTCAGTCACCTCAAATGTCATCCACTCCTTGCAGAAGCCTGACCTGACATTCTAGCCTCGCTCGCCTCTGTTCTTTCAACCTGTAGTGCTTTCATAGCCCTGATTGCTTTCTGATACTGTTTTGTTGGTGTGATAACTTTGGGGTTATCCATCCCGCTTCCCAACCCTCCAGAACTTAAGCTCGGGGGGAAGAGGTCTCTCTCGTTGCCCCCTCCATCTTCTCACCTAGAATAAGTGCCTGTGAGTACTCCCTGTCCCTGGGAAAAGGGACCGGGCAGGCATGATTAATTTAAGGATTTTGAGATGGAAACACTGTCTGGAATGATCGGAGTGGGCCCAATGGAAGCGCAGGCCTCCTGGTGAGGGCGAAGTAGGCGGGCCCGGGGCAGAGAGGATGTGACCACGGAAGCAGAGGCGGGGATATGTGCGTGCTGGCTTCAAAGGAGAAGGGGCCCACGAGCCGAGGCATGTGGGGGCCTCCAGAAGCTGAAACGTTCCGGAAAGGGACTTCCCCTAGAGCCTCCAGAAGGAACACGGAAGGCCCCTGCCAAACTTGTGACACCATGAATCTGTGTTGTTGTCAGCCACTACGTGTGTGGTGCTTTGTTAGAGCAGCAGCAGGAAGTAAAAGCCGCGCTCAGGAGGGACTGGGCCCAAGGCCTCTCAGGCCCAGAGCCCTGCAGGGAGCTCTGCTGCCCTTGGCAGCACGCCGGCCGCACAGCACTCCACGGCCAGCGAGGTCAGAGCTCAGGTGCCTTCTGCATTTGGGGGCCTCGCTGGGCCGTCTTGTTGCCCTCCTTGCCACCCACCAGTGTTCTCCCTGCGCTCGGCTTGGTTCTTGGTCAAACGTGCGTGGCCTTTAAGGACGTATGAAACCTAGTGTTCTGTTCTCACGTTTTGGCCTTTCCTCTGTTGTGTCTTTATGGTGTATTTATTACCCTGTGTCTCATCCCTTCTGTGCTTTTTATCCTAACATCCCATCTGCTAAAGTTCCAGGGGTCTAATGCCACCTTTACTTGGTCCACTGATTTCTAGCTCAAGGAGGGTTGTTTCTGAGAGTTGCACTTGTGGCTTCAGATAGTATGAGTGGGTGCAGGGCCGCGTTTCCTGTCCTTGCATTTGCATTTCAACCCAAGACCCTTGCTTTTGGAGACCCGTGGCCTCTCCCTCTTCTGACAATCAGAGTGTCTGTTCACACTTGCTGGTTTGGTTTTCGGTTCCATTTTTGCTTTTTGGCAGCTGGGGAATTTCCCTTACTTTCTTGTGAACTCAATTATTCATTTGAAAGAATGTTTATCTTTTACCCAGAATTTTCAGATGCTTTTGTACTGAAGGGTAGGGTATTTCAGGTTATTGCAATCTGCTATTGCTGGGAATGAACTGCCTTCCTTCTCCTTTTAATTTGTCATCAGCTTTACTGAGGCATTACTTACGTACAGCAAACTTTACCGGGGTATACGATGCTGTAACCATAGTCAAGATGAAAAACATTTCCGCTGCCCCAAAAGTTCCCTGTGCCCTTGGCAACCTCCTCCCTCTGTTCCCAGCCCCTGGCAACCACTGTTCTGCTTTGCTGTCCATATAATGTTGCCTTTTCTGGAATTTTAGATACATGGAATCATACGATATATAGTCTTTTGTCTGTCTTGTTTCATTTAGCATAATGCTTTCGAGATTTATCTGTATTGCATGTGCCAGCAGTTCCAGGTATGTTTTTAAAAGTACCTTAATTTGTGTGTGTGTGTGTGTGTGTGTGTGTGTACACACACGTACGTATCTATCTATATATGGTGTGGCAGAAGTAATACCCTTTATTAAGTAGTTAAAATATTGCTATGTTACAGAATTACCTGCTTATGATTTTGTAATAAAAAATTTGGTGTAGATGCCTAGCTCATAAAAAAGGGTGTTACTTCTGTCAGACCCTGCATTTTATTCCTTTTCACCTTTTCCTCCCTTTAAAAAGTTTTTCATTATAGTTGACATTCCGTATTATTTTATATTAGTTTCAGGTGTACAGTATAGCAGTTGGACATTTATATAATTTAAGCAGTGATTCCTTGGCTAGTCTGGTACCCACTTGGCACCATACTTAGTTATTGCCATATTATTGACTATATTCCTTTTGTGTTACTTGACGTCCCATGACCATTTTGTCACTACCAACTTGCTTCGTTTCTTTTTCGGTCAGTGTCTTTGCCTTAGCTCCTAGCTCTGACTACTCAGAGTTTTTGTTTTTCAGGTCCCATCTGAGTCCCTCCTATCTCGTGTGTCTTCTATCCCTGCAGCTTCAAATCCTTTTGTTAACCAGCTGATGCCCTTTACAGTTTTGCTTTGTTTTGGTTTGGTTTTTTTTGGTGGTTCCCTGGCTGGGAATCGAACCCAGGCCGCAGCGTTGACAGCGCCGAAGCCTTAGCCACACCACCACCAGGGAACTCCCCCCTCTACAGTTTTTCATTTAAATTCATCCCAAATGGAAATTTGACATGTCGGCCTGTGTCCTGTCTGTGCCCCGCCATCTCAGAACCACTCCCCAGCTCATGCATTGGCTGCCCTTGGAGCTGGTGCCCACATCTGCTCCTATCAGCTGTGGTGTGAGCAAAAGTAGTGAGACACGAGGTGTCAAAGATAGTGACTTTTGCCCTTCCTTTAAAAGGGCCTGTGGGAGGGGTTGGCATCATGATTGACCTTCAATGACTTATCCTTAGTAGATTCTGCCATCCAGTTGTTTGTTAATAGCCAGAGGGTGCATGTTTGCCTTTTTTGTTGTTGTTGTTTTGTTTTAGCTAGAATCTTAACTTGACTGATACCTTCAACCCTGGTATAGATATTGTTTTCTTTTTCTTTTTCTTTAAACATATATTCATATTTATTTATATGAGCATTTGCTTTTTTTTTTTTTTTTTTTTTTTTAATGTATGTGGGTAGTTCCCTGACTGGGAATCGAACCCAGGCCGCAGCGCTGACAGTGCCAGCTCCGAAGCCTTAAGCCACTACACCATCAGGGAACTCCGATATTGTTTTCATGCCTCAACACATCCAGTCCTCTGATGTTTCTACTCTATAATTACTAAATAATTAGAAGAGGGTTTATCCTTTAAATAAGCTCACTGTCATCACTTTAAAACCCAACTTCACTTAAAAAAAAGGAAAGTAATTCCAGGGCCGGGGTCAGCCAACCTTTAAGGGCCCTAAGACTTTTAAATGTGGTGGGGTGCCAGGCAGCAAGTAAAACATAGCGAAGCTGCTCCACACGTGCCAGTAGGAAGAGATTGTTTTCTGATAAATGAGAGCGTTTAAAACAAAAAAACAAACAAAAACTCATGGACACAATCAATAATTGAATGGTTATCTGGGGGCAAAGGGGGAGGGGAAGGGAGAAGAGGGAGGGAGCAGGAGAGGAACGGGGTGGGGGGAGCCAAATATGTGGTGATGGACAGAGAACTGACTCTGGGTGGTGAACACATAATGCAACACATAGACGATGCGCTGTAGAACTATACACCCGGAACCTATGTTAACTCTTGCTAACCAATGTCACCCCAATAAGCTACCAATAAAAAATATTTTTAGAGGAGTTCCCTGATGGTGTAGTGGCTTAAGGCTTCGGCGCTGGCGCTGTCAGCACTGCGGCCTGGGTTCGATTCCCAGTCAGGAAGCTGCCCACATACCAAAAAGCAAAAAAACAAAACAAAAAATATATTTTTATTAAAAAAAGTTAGTGTTTAATTGACTATTTTGTCCAGATTGATTTGCTGAATATTTACTAATAACGAGTTCTCGAAGCTATGACATAGGATAAATCCAGATGGCAGTACCTCATTATTTACTTAGCTTTCGTACTTACATTTTTTATAGTAAAAAGATACCACTGTAAATTGTAAATAGTCAACACATAACTATTGTACGCAAACCTGTGATTGTTGGCCATGTGATTGCTAAAGAGCAGATAAATAAAGCTTGTTTACTATGTACATATACATATATGTGTGTATATATATTATATATATTATATATATATAACACAAATATCTCCCAGATTCCGCAAGTAACAAAAGTCAGAGGCAAAGAGGTGTGTACAGTTTGCCACAATTTGTATGCATGTATATATATGTATTTATTTGTAAAATACATCTCTGACTCCTAAGAAATAGTAATAGCGGTTGCCTCTGGGAGAGGACTTGGTTGAGGGACTTGACTTTGAGTTGCTTTGGTAGAATGGAAAAAGGCAGGAAAGGAGGAAAGAGGAGGAAGGTCAGAAAATGTAGCTTTTTTTTTTTTAATTCATTTTTATTGTTAGACTTACTGGGGTGACATCTGTTAGCAAGGATTACATAGGTTTCAGGCATACAATTCTACAGTGCATTGTCAACTTGTTGTATAATAAGTTCACCACCTAGTGTGACTTCTCTTTCCATCACCGTATATTTAGCTTCCCTCCTCCTCTCCCACCCCCTCCCCTTTCTCCCCTCCCTAACCCACTCGTCCCCAAATAAACATTAAACTATTGATTGTGTCCACAGGTTATTTGTTTGTTTGTTCATTTCTTTTCTCTTTGTTGCTTTCAGTTTTATATTCTGCATATGAATGAAGTCATACAGTTCCTTGTTTTTTTCTGTCTGGCTTATCTCACTAAGCATGATGATCTCCAGGTCCATCCATTTTGTTGCAAATGGCAATATTTCATCTTTTCTTATAGCTGAGCAATATGCCATTGTGTATATGTACCACAGCTTATCCAGTCATCTGTCGCAGCCAACTGAATGGGAGAAAATATTTGCAAATAATGCATCAGATAAGGGTCTAATATCTAAAATATATAAAGAACTAATAAGACTTAACAACAAAAAAACAAACAAGCCAATTAAAAAGTGGGCAGAAGATGTGGCCCTTGAGCCACTAGCCTGTTTGAGCTGCTCCTACCGCTGAGGAGTGTCCTTTCCCTTTGCCATTCGAGGCCCTTGAGCCACTCTCTTGCTTGGGCCGCGCTCCTATCCCTTTGGAGTGTCCTTCCTTTCTTTGTTTCATCTCTATAAAGAAGAAAAAGGTAATAAAAGCCCCGAAGCTAAGGTGGGAAGACTGTGCTGAAGAGTGGTAGCTAGTCCCCAGATGTATCCCTCGTGAGGGGAGGTGGGGTGCGGAGTGAACGGGTCCCTCAAAGCTACCGTCTCATAAAGCAATGCCTTTGCACTGCCCCTGGCAGCACGCCCTGCTTCTCGCTTGGGTTTATACTTGAGGGCGTGGGGGTAGTTGGTTTTCAGTTCTACATACTCAGCCTGGCACAAAGGTTTGAGGTTATGAAAAAGAACGTGGAGGCTAAAAGCGTCACCTTCCTTGCTTCGTGTCTTTAAGCCTTTGGCTGTGAATCGCAGTGACAAATAGATTTCATCTACATTGTCATTCAGCATTCACACTTCTATATATTCTCGAGATAAACATTTTTAAGTTAACAAATACATGCTATGTGAGATCCACTTGGATATTTGGTGAAATTCCATTACAGTTTTTTTTTGGTGGGGGGAGGGGGGGGTGGTTCCCTGGCTGGGAATCGAACCCAGGCCGCAGCGTTGAGAGTGCCGAAGCCTAGCCGCTACACCACCAGGGAACTCCCCTCCATTACAGTTTTTAAAAACAGTGTGCAAATCCTATCACGTTGATTTCTAAAAGCATGATTGGGTATGGACCCACCGTCTGGAAAACAGCATCGTCTTATTGAAGCCAACTCCGGTATTGCTTTTTGGAGACACCGATTTGGCCATCTTCAGAGATCTCCTTTCACATCTGAACCAACACTCTCCAGCCTTGTTGATATCCTGAGTGGCCTTGATCCAAAACACTTTCATTGCTAGAACTTTGTCTTCTACCCCGGCCCCCTCTGGTCCCATTCCTCTGCTAGTGTTGAGAGGATCAAAGCTTGACATCACTAATTTCCTAAATGAGATCTCTAATTCCTTCTTCACAAGTTGTGTTTACTAGTACCTGTTAACACATTTCTTTTAAGAGAGAGGTACAAGGAAATTCATTGTAACAGTAAAGAAAGGAAACACCTGAGTATCTACTAATGACATCCACAGACTTATCACTTGTTAAAAGCAGCAGGACAGCTTTCTATGTACTTTATCATAATGTCCTTGTGGGACAATTTCCATGATACATAATGAAGTGATAAAACAAGGGAGCAAAACATCGGGGACAGTATGCACTTGTTTGTATAAGGAGTAACACACATAGGAGGGCTGTCCGGAAGGAATCCAGCCACAAATGCCTCTATTTTTGATATTACATGGCTGGATACTTCCCAGACAGCCCTCATATAAGGTTGTGTAGTCAGAGTATCTTTGGAGGGACAGTAAGAAAATTCCAGTGGTATCATTGGAAACAGGAGAATTGGGGAACAAGGGTGAGGAGAGACTTACTCTTCACTATTGACCTTCTTATACCTTTTGAATGTATATTACATTTTTTTCCTTTTCATATTCTGAACGAGATAAGAACATTATGACTTCACAATTGCATTAACTGCAATGGGCACTTAAAAAAAAACAGCTTTACTGAGATATGATTCACATGCCATAAAAATTCAACCATTTTTTTAAAGTGTACACTTCAGTGTTTTTCAGCATATCCACAGAGTTGCACAACCATCTATAAATGATTTCAGACTATTTTCATCAGCCCTCTCCAAAGACCCCTGCACACCCCACAGCCAATAACCCCCCTGCCCCACCCTCCCAGCCCTAGCAATGACTAATCTACTTTCTATTTCTATAGATTTGCCTAGTCTGATACTTCACATAAATGGAATCATATAACATAATGTTGCTATGGGCATTTCTGAGCAAGTGTTTGTATGGACATACATTTTAAATTCTCTTGAGTATATACCTAGGAATGAAATTGCTGGGTCATATGGCAACTCTGTGTTTAACATTTCTGAGGAATTACCAAACCTTTTTCTTTCTTTCTTTCTTTTTGTTTTTTGGGTGGTTCCCTGGCTGGGAATAGAACCCAGGTGGTGGCCTTGAGAGGGCTGAAGCCTAGCTGCTACACCACCAGGGACCCCCCACAAAACCTTTTTCAAAATGGCTGCATCATTTACAGTCGTCCTACCATCAACGTATGAAAGTTCCATTTTCTCATCGTTGTCAACAGCTTTAAAAAAATGTAGCCCTTTTACAATGGGTACTTTTTTAATCATATGGTAGCAAATGATTCCCCCCCACCAAAGCAAATGCACTTAATAAATAAGTCTCAGAAAGAAAACCACGACCACCACCAAGGGAGCCGGGCTGAATTCCGCCCGCTGTGGAGAGCCATCTGCGGGTTGTGGGGATGAGCAAGCTTACAGCCAGCCCAGGCGCCAATTTCAGCTGGCTCACGTGCCACCTCCGGCAAAAAAATCACAAGTCACCAACTCCTGATCTCGGTTTAAAGTAAGAGGTTTTGAACAAGGTGACTCTGGGTTGAAAGGCTCAGGCTGCATTTTACTGCCACAAAGTGGCCTTAAATGTGATTTTTTGCAGAGGTGCCCCCAACCCCCCCGCTTTTACATAAACAACAAGTAAAGCATTCTTTGGAGCTAAATCTCTTCTGTCTGCCTGTCTATGTGTCTGACACCCACATAGCTGAGTGTCCAACCCAGGGAGTGGAGCCGCGGAGCATAGCCTGGGGGTGGAGCCTGGACCAGTGCCAGCTCATTTTCAGAGTGGATTTCGAAACAGTTTTAACCATGTGTGAGGTTTAGGTATCCACCTGAGCAATCTATTTTCACTTTCAGGGAAATTTCAGACTGTAATAACTATAATGAGGCAAAGTGAAGGGAAAAGAAGGAAATTGTTACTAACCTTTGGATATTAATCCCTGCAAATCCCAAGTTTGGAACTGTCATACATAATCATTATTAACATTATTGAGGGTGTATTTTGTGCTCAACACTGTTCTTAGGACTTTCACTGTATTGTTTTATTTGATCTTCATAATAGCCCAATGAAAAAGGTGTTGTTATTATTATCATGGTTCCCATTTTAGGAAATGGAGGTACAGAGCGTTTAAGAAACCAGCTGCCATCAGGCAGGTTTATAAGTAGCAGAACCAGGTGAGCAATTCAGGCAGTAAGTGCCAAAGCTCACACTCTAGATCACTAAGAAATATTATCACAAAATAAAAGAGGGAAGAATGCAGGGGACTATAACAGGGGCAGAGACAGACGCAGAGCCTCTGGGCTGGACCAGACAACTAAGAAACAATCACTCCTCCACTCACATAAAGCCATGGCCGAAATGGTAAATGTTTGAGTTCCGAGATACACTCGTGGCTAGAGGTGATCTTGTAGCCCATATCTCTGCTATAAGGAGAAATAAGGGGACATTTGCTATGGGGGTGGGGAACGGTGAGGGGAAAGGAAAAATTTTGGGAAAGATTTATATCTGGAAAAAAAGGGAGAGATACAACGTCTCTCTTGACACTTATTCCCTTTTCTGCTTCCTGAATTTGAACTTGATGGGGAGTTGATGTGATGCTTCAGTCGTGGCAGCCATGTTGTGTCCATGAGGCTATACACTAAAGACAGAAAGCAATATACATGTTAGAGCAGAAGGACTGTAACACGCTGGTCTTTGGTGAGCACACTGTCTACCTCTAGATATGTTACATGCAACAATTCAATGTTTTTAAAGCTTATGTGTCTGTGGAGAGGCAGTAAAGCCTAACAGTTAAGAACAGGAGCTTGTGAGGCTGAGTTTATGTTCTGACTCTAGCACTTAGTAGCTCATACCCTTGGTCAAGTTGTTCAATGCTTCTCTTTACTCATTGGTGGAACAGAGATAATAAAAGACCCACTGCTTAGGGTTATTGTGAGGGTTAAATGAACTCATAAATGTAAAGGACTTTATGATAAGCATAAGATTTTGATGAGTGCTGGCTAGTACTATCTTTTTCCTCTTTAAGTTTATTTTCCTCAAAGTTTTTATTTTGGAAAATTTCAAGTCTGTAGAAAACTTGTAAGAATAGTACAATTAACACCTGTGTACCCTGAACCTAGATTTACTAATTGATAAAATTTTGCCACATTTGTTCAAAGGAACCTGTGTGTGTGTGTGTGTAGTAGTAGTAGTAGTAGTAGTAGTAGTAGTAGTCTGTTACTGTTGTATACAACATGTGACCCAAACTAGATCAATTGAACCAATTCCTCTTTTGAATTTGAATCTTGGAATAGAGTGATGAGAAGATGGAATAAAATGACTAATCTTTAGATTTACTGCTGACCCCAGATAAGATGTTCGGGATCTTCTTTTCCCCTGACATTTCTGGGCCTGGTCCTCCAGTCTTTCCTTTGATTCTGTGAGTTCCTACATATTCTTCTACTGCATTCCAGAGTTTATTGTTGTTTGCAACCCAATAACCCTAACTGGCACAGCTGCCCTTGCGGAAGTAAGTACCTATCCTGGGCACATGGAAAGCTTCGTGGAATTAGAATTATAGGTCGAAGGGTTCCCTGGTGGTGTAGTGGCTAGGCTTCGGCACTCTCAACGCTGCAGCCTGGGTTCGATTCCCAGCCAGGGAACCACACACATATATATTTGAATCTCTTCATTTTTGGAGGGCTTTAGCTAGGTGACCTTCTAATCCCATCCTCACAGAGTTTCTGCTTCTTTGTCCCCTAGACCAAGTCAATTTTATTGGGGTAATTTCAAAATTTGCAAGTACTCTTTGTATGTATTGACAATTGTCAACCACAGTTTAACAAAAATTCTCACTTTTGTAGAGTGTTTCAGTTATCAATTGCTGTATAACAAACCACTGAAAAATTTAGTGGCTTAAAAAAACAACCAGAGTTCCCTGGTGGTGTAGTGGCTTAAGGCTTCGGCGCTGGCGCTGTCAGCGCTGCGGCCTGGGTTCGATTCCCAGTCAGGGAGCTACCCACATACCAAAAAACAACAACAACAAAACAAAAAAAAACAACCATTTTGTTATCTCTCATGATATTGTAGGTTGATTGGGCCCAGTGGGTGGTTCTTTTTCTTTTTTTTTTGCTTTTTGGTATGTGGGTAGCTCCCTGGCTGAGAATCGAACCTGGGCCACAGTGCTGACAGCACCAACACGGAAACCTTAAGCTACTACACCCAAGCCTTAAGCCACTACACCATCAGGGAACTCCCAGTTCTTTTGTTCCAGATCTTGTTGGCGGGGGCTGCAATCACTTGAGGCCTCCGGGGACTGGCATGTGCAAGAAGGTTGACTTAGGCGGCTGGCACTTACTATTGGATCTTGCCTGGGACCTGAGTTAGGGCTGCTGACTGGAGTGTCTCAGCTTTCCTCTATGGGGCTGGGGCTTCCCATAGCAGGGCAGCTAAATTCCAAGAGGAAGGAAGTGGGATCATCTTCAGGCATGGCCTTGAATATCGCACCATTTCCACCCGCCAGTCACAGAGCAACCCCAATTCAAGGAAGAGGAAATAAAACTTACCTCTTGCTGGAGGAGTGGCTCATGCGAATAAGCAAGAAGGTATGAGGGCAGGCATCTTCGCAGACTGCTTACTAGAACGTGTCACTCTTTTGGCTTAGATTTTAAGTGTAGAGTAGTGTTTCCCAGATGTCACTCAACCCGAGATCATGTTCTGTCAAAACACTGCCAAAGTCAGCACAGCAGTTGCTTCCTCCTGGAAGCCTTCTCCGATACCCATTGGGTTAGAGGTCTGTCCTTAGGTCTCAGGTCTCAAACAACATGTACATTTTTTTATTGTTAGTACCAGTTATACTTTCTGTGAACACATACATATTTATATCTGTCTGAAAAAAAATCCAGCCATCGTCTTATTACATGGTTGGATACTTTCTGCACAGCCCTCACTCCTGTGCGTGTGTATGTGTGTGTATATTAATAGAATTAATAGATTGATTTCCATTCTTTTATCCCCTCCTTTTTTCCATCCCTCCTTACTTCTTTCTTTTCTTCCAGAATTTTTATTAAGTGCCTAATCTAGGCCAGACACCACAGCGAACTCAAAGAATTCCCTGCCCTCTCAGAGCTTATAGTCTAGAGAAGGAGATGGACAATTCAAAAAAATCGGATAGTGTTAATCATTCTGAAGACAACAAAGCAGGGTGATGTGACTCTGTGTGTGTGGGGGGGTGAGTGTGTGGGTGTCTGTGTGTAGTGTTTCGATTAGAAGATCTGCCTGAAGAGGAGGCATTTCAGCAGAGATCTGAAGCAAGCCAGGAAGAAAGAAGATTTCCAACAGCAAAGGGAACAGCAAGTTGAAAGGCCTGAGGCAGGAGCATGCGTGATATGTTCAGAAAGCATCAGGAATGTCTGCATCTGACATGGGGTAAGAAGTGAGAAGCAGTGTATTTCTTGAGATCAGAGAAGGAAGCAGAGACCAAATCAGTGAGGGTCTGGGTTTCATCCCAAATGCAATGGGATGGCCCTGGAACGTGTTTAGGTTGGCATTGACATAATTTAATATGCAACTTTTCAAAGATCCTTCTGGCTACTGTGTGGGGAGTGGCTTATAGGAATATTAGTGGGAACAGCAAGGATAGCAGCCGAATGACACCTGCAGGTGTTCAGGTGAAAGGTGATGCAGGGTCTTAGTACTTCATCTCGGGATTCTCAGCATCTAACATGGTGTTTATTATCTGTTGTTTGATGAGGAGGCAAATTCATTCATGCAGCAAATACTATTGCTAAGCTCTGCAGGGGGTGCTAAGACTACGTCAGAAAACAAAAGAGACAGAAGCCCACTTTCACGGACCTTTCATTCTAGTGAGGAAAGGAGATAACAAATGCCCTAAGTGAACAACAGCAACAACAACAAACCCACACACAGTGTTTCCAATGATAAAAAGTGCTATGATAAAAAAAATAAAAAAATAAAAAAAATAAAAAGAAAGTGCTATGAAGAGAAATGAAACAGGGAAGAGAGGTAAAGAAAGCTGGGATTGGAGTGGGAAGGAACATAAATTATAGAGAAATTAGGGAGGGCTGCACTGAAGAGGTGACATTTGAATAATGACCATGAGGGAGATGAGGAAGTGAGAGATTTGGATTTTCTGGAAAAAAATAAACTAGGCAGAGGAAATACCAAGTGCAAGGTCTCTGAGGCCAGAGTGTGCTAGGCACATTGGGAGGACCCCAGAGTACCTGGAATACAGTAGTAAGTGGTGGAGAAGTAGGTGATGGGAGTAGAAAGGAAAGAGGAAGGGCAAGATAGGTTGTGTGGGGCTTTGCAGGTAATTACAAAGATTTTGGAGGACAGACATTAAGTGACTTGGGTTTTACTAGGATCCTTCTGGCTGGCTGCTATGTTGAGAATAAACTCCAGGAGGAAATGGTTGGAATGGAAGCAGGGAGCAGTGAGGAAGCTACTGCAATAGTCCAGGTGGGAAATGATGGTGGTCGAGCTAATAAGTGGTTATTTATTTCATTTTGTTTACACTCAGGGCATTTAATTACTGATTCAATATTATTTCATATAGAGCCTATATTAAAAAATTTCCCCGAAGTCCTTATTATATTTAAAAACTCCAAAAACTTGGATCCAATCAAGGCTCACAGATTGCATTTGGTTTCTACCTTATTCATGCTTTGATATTTTTAAGAGTCCAAGCTTGTGTTTTGTAGCATGTCTCACATTCTATGTCTGATTGCTTTTTCATAGGTTCAGTTTAGCTTTCTTTTTCTTTTCTTTTCTTTTCTTTTTTTTTTTTTTTGGCAATAATACTACAGGGGTCGTGTTATCCCTTCCCCATTGCATCATATGAGGAGACACGTAATGTCAGTTAGATCCATCACAGGTGATGCTAAATGATGCTGATTGGTGATTGATCACTTGGTTAAGGCGGTGTCTGCAGATCTCTCCACAGTAAAGCAAGCTGTTCCCCTGTACTTCGTGGCACACTTTGGGACTGAATATGCTGTGATTATCTTATAGCCTAACGACCTTTCATCCAGTGACTTTAGCATCTAATGAAGAGCGTGGTTTCTGACCTTGTGCCTCAGTTTGCTCCTCTGAACAATGAGGATAATAGTGGTTCCTGAGGGATGCTCGTTTTGAGGATCAGTGCTTGCACACAATACACACTCCATAAGTGGTAGATATTACTGGACGAAGGCAAGTATGAAAAAATTAAGGGCAGGGCTATGGTTGCATTCCAGTTCTCCTGACCTCGCCGCAGCTCCTAGGAGGTCAGTGAACGAAAGCGGCCCGAAGGTCCACACAGCCACGCCCTCGAGCCGCGGAAGCGCGGAGGGGCAGAGGAACCCTGCACCCAGGCCGCGCAAGGCCCCCTGGGACCGGTAGTGCTGGGCGTGGCCGCGGGACTACATATCCCGGCGGCCCCCACGCCGCGGCTCCAGCCGCTGCCTCCTCAACCCTTCCACAGCGACGGCGGCAGCCTCGGCGGCTGAGTCGGTGGCGGTGGTGGTGGCTGCGGACTGAGCAGCTGCGGGCTGAGCAGCTAGTTTCCGATTTAGAGCTGAGCTGCGAGGAAAATGGCGGCGGGCTGTGAGTAAAGATAAAGGAGGAGCGGCGGCGGCCGGGCTAGGGGCTGGTGGAGTGCGAGGCGGAGGGGAGAGGGCAAGTGCCCGGGGCTGCGGCGAGCCGGCGGCTTCGGCTCCGCGGAGGCGCTGAGGGGCGCGCCGAGCGTGGTGGGGGGGCGCGCTGAGAGAGTTTCGGGGTGTCGGGGCCGCGCCGCTTTCCCCCGCTGGGGGTCGGCCCGCAGCTGGAAGGAGGGTAGTCGAATCTGGGCGGCAGCCGGCTTGGAGGTACGAGGGGGTCCCCACGCGGAAGGGTCACCCCGAGGAGTTTGGGGGAACCGCGGGGGCCCACTTTCCCCTGCTGTCCTTAAAGTTTCGTCTCCCTGCTTCCCCAGCCCTCGAGCGCGGCTTCTGGAAGCTGCTGGCGTCCCCCTCTTCTCGCTGCCGTGGCTCCTTCGCAGTTATTAGGAAGAATTAGGGGGCGGGGGAACCCGTACAGACCCCCACCCAGCCTCCAGGTCGCACTCTGGATGGGGTCGGATTATGTTGCCGCGTTCCCTCCTGCACTTGAGTGTTTTTAATAGTTTAACACGAATTATCTGCGGAATTTCCATTTTGGGCACGGGTGAGATTATCAGCAGTTTCCTCAGTAAAAAGCCATCCTGCCACCTCTGGTGTGAAGGCTGGGAAATGGCAAGTGGGAAGTTGGTGGGTACCTCTCGGGTTTTGCTGTCTCTATTATTACTGTTATTTTCCTTCCCCATCTCTTACCTTCTTACGTACATTGATTCAATTTGCAATGATTTAAATAAGCTGTTTGTCGTACTCATGTCTTTAAAAAACAATCCGTGAGTCGTTGGAAGGCTTACTTGTTTCTCAGGCAGTTGGAGGGCACCCAGAGTGAAAAAAGTTAACCTAAAGTGACTGTCAGAGAGAGAGAGCATCACCTGGAAATCTCACTAGCAGGAGGGGTTCAGGATTCCCGAACGGAAGGACACGAAAGGTAGGCGATTCTCTCGAGGTCGAAACTTTCCCCCCGCTACCGAATGTGAAGACTTCCTTTTTGCAGTTTTTGAGCAGCGCTTCAAAGCCAACCTGTTTTTGTTATTAAGCCTGTACGGTAAAGAAACAGGAAGGCGAGTACCAGCTGGCTTGCTGCAGTGGTTTTAAATGGAGTTGAATGAGATGAGTAAGAGTGGTAGTGGTGTTGAGTGAGATTGCTGCATATCCTTGATTTAAATGCCTGGCTTCGGGTCCACCTAACCGGTCCCTGGCTGCCAGAAAGCGTCAGTGTTGGTTGCAGTAGGTTGTTTAGAGGATAATCGGGAAAAATCACAATCAGGTCTTCAGTGAATGCCGCATAAACTAAAATGTCAAATAAAAATCTCTGAGTTTGTGAACTGCGTGTTCTAATTATTGCTTGTTTATTTAGACTAGGTTATACCACATAATGGTATGCACCTGGAAAGGTAGAAACACATTGAAAAATGAGTTTATCTCCTACTCGAATCCCTTCAATTCTCCCTTCTAGGAAGCAACAAAGACTGTTAATGTTTTCTAGAGTATCCTTGGTCTTTGGAATAATTATTTTGAGATTTTCATTTGAAGTACATCCCTGTTGAATCCCCAAAGCAGGGAAATAAACAGAAGAAAGGGGAAATGGGGTAGTAATACTGTTTTCTTTTTACTGTCTTAAAAATTGTTGAAAGCTGTTAGAAAAACTCTTCTGAACTTACTGCTTATGTACCTACTAACACCCTTAAAGAAATAATCTGTGGGGTTTTAGGATGAAGAACCCTTTTTGGATTCATTGTTTGTATGTAAGAGGAAGCCTCTGACATGTAAAATGATATTGAACACTATAGCTCCTGTCACTGGAGGGTGCTTCAGGTTTTGCATTTAAATGAGCCACAACCTAGATTGCCTGTGATCCTAAATTATAGAGGTATTTTATGTATCGATAGAAATGACTGTCAGCCAATCAGCATAAAAAAAAGGGCATATACCAGCTTCTGACATACAGAAGTACATTTTGGATGTGAGGATTGTGGACGAATGGGAAGCTGTAGTGTTTCTAGATCAGTTAATAGGCAGTGTTTCTACCATAAAATATCCCTTAACTACAGAGCTTTTGAAAATGCAAAACAATTTCAGCATAATTAACAGGATTTCTATTTTAGTAAGTTTTAGAAAGGTGGTTTTAAATTTACCAACAATTCATTAAAAAAAATCAATGATTTTAGAATTTAGGGTATTGGGGATTATATTAGATAATTCTGTTATATTTTGAAAGTGAGTATACCGTGCATTTTCTCCCTGTATAAGAATTATTTCTATAAATTGCCCTCCACCAGCTATGCAAATAAGCTAGAATTCACTCAGGAGTGAGTGGACCCTGGACCCTTTTTCTAGGAGACATATAAATAAAAAATAGTTCTTAAAATGGTTACTTGCTAATGCCTTCTTGACTGGTCTTATGAAGTCACCTTCCTTACTATGTGAGGGATGTATTAAAGATTAAAAAAAAAAATACACACACACACACACACACACACACACACACTTTAAAATTCAGTCTTTTTTGCATTAGTATGATTCTGGAATACTAACTTGAAGAGTACTTTGTTTTTGAGAAGTCTTTTAAAAGAATACCTTAAAGATTTCTCATTTTAGTTTGAATAGTAAGATAAGATAAAAAACGAACTACTCTTGTCCTATCCCTAATTGGTGTTAAAATAAATGGCTTTAAGGTTTTTTCTTTTGCACTTTTTTTAGGCTGTATAATTTGTAGCTTTGGCCAGAGGATGCAGACTACTTTAGAAAACTTTTCATTTGTTGCAAATCAAGAATGAATATAGCCTCCAGTTGTTTGTCTCCACAGCAAAGTGACCATAATTTAACACAGTTGTTACTCCTTTAGTCGTAATTGAAGAGGTACTGCAGTTTCTCATAGGTTAAACCAGAGTACCTGTCCCAGTTTGGTTTGAATTTATTATACTCCATAGTGTAGAGTATTCCTTAGTTGCATTGTTGAGTGGTTAAAGCTCTTGGAGCAGAAAATTACTGTTGGAAGTGTATGTTAACTTTTCTTTTACCTCATAGTTCAGGTTAAAGAAGTAGGTAACTTGGTTTAGACCTCAGGGATAGCATTCAGATTGAGTGCTGCAGTGGGTAGGCATTTTCTTCCATTTTATGAGTGCTTTTTTGAGGTGAGGGAGGGGATTATAAAATGAACATTTCACAGTTAAAGTGGAGGAGGGGTTCTATTGTAATGAGGCTTATTTCTTCACTTTGTTAATGTTTGCTAGGCAAATTCATTTGGCCCATTGGTTTTCTGACAGGGTTTCTGGGAGATTATTTTGGGTTAAGGATGCAATTTATCCAGAGCCTAATGTTATTTTCAGCCCTCTAACAAATAATGGGATTGACTTAAATTTAATCGCCTTTCCCTTTCCTACCTTCTGAAGGTGTGGAGAGTTGTTAAATTAGCAGGAAAATGGCCAGAAGATACACAGTAGGAGTAGAAAGGAAGACGAGCAGTGATTTATCTACAAACTGGATAATCTTCTTAGACTGCACAAGTACATACTGCCAGTCCCAACTTTGTCAGCATTAACTCAGTTTGGTAGGTTCTGCTGATCTAGGTCAATTTAAGGGGTGGTGGTGGGGGGAGCAGTGATAAAGGTTTAACTGTGAGTTAACTTTGTGGCCTAGAGGCAAAGGAAAGAAGTCTGACCTAACAGGCACCCAGGCTTTATCCATTTCAAAGAATATTCTAAGAGCAAATACACTAGTCTTTTCTGTTTGTCCTTTTCCCTATTTTTCATTGGGGACATCTGTATCTTATTTTTTCTTTTGTTAATTAATTTTTATTTTTTATTGCTAAGCTCTAGGAAAGAGTGACTTTTTTCCCTGTTTGCTGTTAACCTATAAAAGTATTCTGAAATGTTTAACTTTGTGGTTAGAGGCTATGAGTGAAGCTTAAATTTTGGAAACTAGGCTGACTAGATTACTGAATTTAACTCTTCAACATCCATATCATGATGAAAAGGGAATACTGGCCAGAGTATCACATAGTATTGAATCATCTACTGCTCCTTGGGGCTTTCGTCTTTGCTTTTAGTAGTGATAGCCACTGAGTTGGAGTGATAGATGGATAGATGGGAAAGGACTGTAGAAGTCAGTATAATCCTCAAGTAGGCTAAGCCTCTTGGTTAATTGAACGTTGAGTATACAGGTTAAATCCCATTAAGAAACTCCAGGGGACTAGCTAAATTATTTTGTTGTACTGGGATTGAACTTTATTGAGTATTGTTTAAATTAGTCTTTTTGTTTTTGTTAGAGATGTTGGAAAATTTTTAGTTATTGTAACAATTTGACAAGTTGTTACTCATGAGCTAATGTGTTTCATTTTCATATTTAATACTTCATATTTAATACTTTTGCTTTTAAAAAGGAAAGAGACCATGTTGAGCTGGGCAAATAATTTATATATCCCACCCTCCAGTAGTTCCAATGGTTTATCTTAGCCGAATAAGTTTATTGGTAAGTACTACTGCCACCATCAGTGTGGTCAGAGGAAATAGGAATTTCCCCAGGCTTTCAGGTGATTTTACTGCTGGTAATTTTTCTTGCTCCTGACGAGCTTTTAAAATAAATGTACATACTTCATTTCATGTGAAGGTTTCTGTGTCAGTAATAATTAATGTAGCCCTTTCTATTTAGCCCAGTGTAGTTTGAGTCCTTTAGATCTCTGGTATCGTTAAAAAAATGATGGTACCGTTAGCATCTTTAAGATAATTCTACATGAATATGAACATTTTCAGACACAGGATTAATATACATATGAGAAAAAACACTGTCTTTATGCTTGGCCAGAAGTATATTCTTTCTGTTCTGTACTTTTAGATTAGTGTTCGTCAAACTTCAGGCATTTGCATCCCACCTTTGTATCTAAGGCTAGCAGTTTTAGTTCATGGAGAGAGTTTTGATTGGATGCAGCAAGACATTTTTGAAGTCATTCTTTTAAATGGATGTTCCATGGAGGAGAGATAATCTGAAAGAGGGAATTTCAAACAACCAAGCAGTGTTTTGAAAGGTCTCAGTCTTAAGAATAATGACTGACTAGTAGGCAGGAAGCCTGCAGTTGCATTGTGGTATTGTTCCTCCATCTTATGCATTTGAGAACTTGAGTACAAAAGGGAAGAAAGCATGGGGAGGGGGAAGAGAGGTTTTAACAAAAAAAGATGGGGGGTACTTTAGAGTAAATGTTCTTTGGTCTTCTTTTTAGGTGAAATCTAAAACCAAATTATTTTTACTTCGAGAGGAAATGTTTGTTTATCATAATTTAAATGTCTTAAACTGACATTTTTATAAATGAGAGTTGTTTTTGGTGGAAAGAGCAGTGTGATCACATACTTGTTTTAAAACAAGTGTAATAAAAAATATTCTGGTGAAAACCTTTATTTTCCTCCTTTGTTACCTGGTCAGTATTATTAACCTGTTGCTTTGAAAAGAATACTTACCAGTGAAGAGTTGAAAATCATTTATGAGCTTGTAAAATTTGTACAAATCACTCTCCCTAGGTTTGTTTTTAAATTTATAAACAAAGGGGTGGATTATTTGATCTTCCAATACTCTTATATTGGAATTTTCTGTAAACTTAGAGCATCACATAGCTTGTGGAATGGCTATTTTTTATTTGCATTTTATTGGTCAAACATTAAGTGGATTAAGTTCTTTATACCAGATAATGGTGTGGATATACAGGTTTTTGTGCTGACTCATGAGTTTGGGGATGGGATGACTGAACTCCTGACTTCATCATAGTATGTATATGCTACAAGCTGCAGCTGTGTGTGTGTGTGTGTGTGTGTGTGTGAGTGAAATCTTCAACCGTCTCTTTTCTGGTTTAAGAAAATGAAGTCGTATTTTCTTTACTCTCAGTAAAGCTGTCATCCGTGAATTGATTACTGAATTTAAGTCACTCTGTAGAGTAGCTGTATCAGCTTGATTTTGTTTCCAGATTAAAATTTGGCAACTTATTTGAAAATGTTTTAAGGATTACCCAGTATTCTCTTCACAAAATTGTGTCTTTGTCTATCACCCTCTGCTCCATCCAGTCTCATCTCTTTCCTTTTTTTACCTGCCTGATTGTCATTGTGTTTTATGACGATACTTCATCCCAGCCAAGATAGTTGGCGTCATTGCTGTCAGAGCAAGTATTTGCTTGCATCTAGGAAACTCTAACTTCATCAGTGAGAAATAACTCCACACGCATACTGCATCCATTGGAGGATCAGTGGTATTTTCTTCATATAATAGGACAGGACTGTTAGTATATTAGTTTTAAAAACAATTTAAGGAATCCATAAAATGTATTCAGGAAGCTAGTTTCAAAGTGTATAAGCATATTAGAGTGATGGAAGCCTTAGGTATATGGATCTCAAATTAGGCAAACCTGAAATCATGAACTTTCACCAGTAGCCTTTAGTCTCCTGGTTCTTTCCCCAGTGTACAAAATAGGTCCCACATATAACCTTTTCCTTTTTCTTCTTCTTCTTCTTTTTTTTTTTTTTTTGCATATAACTTTTTAAACTGACTTTTCATATCTCTAGTCTCTTAGCCACGAGGCTCCTGTTTGGCTGTTGTCCACTCCTACATACACATACATACTTTGTGTTTATTAAGCTTTTATTCTTTAAGACTATAGGAGTTAAAAAGGTTTTGACCTCCAAGTGTACATAATCAGGTACTCATTACTTCAAGTATAAGGCAATCTGTTTTGCCTATAAAGACCATAGAGAAGTTCAGACTGCTCTGAAAAGGGACTACCTCTGACTAGGTGATCAAGACTTTGAAGAATGAGTGATTTTAATATGGAGAGAGCACAGTTCCTGTTGGTGGGAGATCATCACAATAGCACAGAGGTGTAAGACATTTCAAAACTTGATCATTTAAATGTTCAATGTTGTGGGTGATGTGGTTGAATAAACTGGTTTTATTTTTTTTGCAGGTTCCTACTGATACCTTTTCCCTTAGTTCTCTCTATACTTCTGCCAGCTTAATCTTATTAAACGTTACTTTGATCACAATTTTCTTTTTTTTATTTTTGTTTTTTGTTTTTGGTGGTTCCCTGGCTGGGAATTGAACTGAAGCCTAGCTGCAACACCACCAGGGAACCCCCGATCACAATTTTCTTTGCTTAAAAATCTGCAGAGTACAACTCAAATTCCTTAATCTAATAAGTCTTATCACAGTCTTCTTTTTTTAAGTCAATTTTTCCTATTTTTATTACTTTTTTTCAGTCATGCTAATTTTTTCTGCCTTTCTCCCTTGCTATCTTGCTAGTCATTAAGGTCCAGCTCAGATTCTGTCTCATTTAAGTAAATTTCCCAGACTACCACAGCTGAAAATAAAATTCTTCTTGCCTGATATGAGTTGTAATTACCTCTTCATATGCAACAGAGTCAGTATTCATTGATTGATAGGGCAAATTCAGTCAAATTGTCTATTCTTTGAAATGTAGGGACCATTCCTTTTATAAGCTTTTAAAATCCTCTATTATTTTTCAATTATATTCATCTTAGTTACCCCAAAATGCTTGGTATTTGGATGTGAAAGTATCTACAGTTCAACTCTCAAGTTAATTTTTCTACTTGGAAATTGAGATAAAATTAGGAGTCCAAAGGATTTGTTTGGGACCTATGTCTTAGAGTGGTCCCAGATAAATCATGTTGGGGCCTTAGAATACATTCTTAGTTCCCATTTGCCCTAGGACTGGACAGTTCTTCTGTAAGTTGTACAAATGTTTTTATTCATTACTGCTGTTCTTCAAGGAATTGTGCTAAGCATATTGGGCATTAAAACTCATCCATTTGTGATCTAGGAATTTGTAATCTAGTTGAGAGTAAGTAAACAATGTTTTGCTGTGTATGTACTCCTGTGTATAATGTGCACCCATGTTTTTGGCCCATACTTTCAGGAAAAAAATCATTTTAATTTTTTAATTCAAATTTTTATTTATATTTAGGTACTTGTTTTTGTATTATAAAGGAATTTTAGCTTTTTAAAACATAACTCATATGGAATATAAAACTGAAAGCAACAAAGAAACAGACTCAAGGACACAGTCAATAATTTAGTAGTTAACCTGAGGGTAAGTGGAGGCATTTATATAGATAAAGAATTAGTACTACCCATGTATAATATGCACCCTTATTTTTCCCTCACAAATTTGGGCAAAAAAGTACACATTATACATGGCAAAATACGGTAATTGAAAAAAACATAGTTTCAGCAGCATAAATAAATGGTTTGGAAGTTCAGAGGACAAAAAGGTCATTTTCAACTGAGATTTTTAGGGGAAATTTAATGGAGGAGATGGGAGCGATCAAAAAGGAATTACTGCTTCTATTCTCTTTTCCCTACATCTTTTTATTCTTTAGTACTTAACCATGTAAGACACTGTGAGAATTAACAAGCTTTTGACTGCCAGGTGTACATAATCAGGTACTCACATCACGTCAATACAAGGCAATCTGTTTTCCCTACAAAGAGCATGGAGTAGTTCAGGGGAGAAAAGGGACTATCTTTTCTGTCTTGTAGTAAAGAACAATTATAAATTAATGTTTTTTAAATAGAAAAGAAGGCAGTAAACATAGTAGAGTCAAAGCAGTACAGAAAGGTGTACCATGAAAAAATAAGGCTTCTGGTACCCCCAGGTCTTCGTTATTTATACCTACTTCTCCCAAAGGCTCCTATGGTTAGAGGTTATTCTTTACATATGGTTATAGATGTCTCTCTTCAGATTCTTTTTTCCTGTTCTCACCTCCTCCTCCTCCTTTATTTTTAATTAACATATAGGAGCATGGTCAGTTCCCACTGTTTTCACTTAACAAAAGAACTTGGAGAGCCTTCTGTGCCTCATAGTTAAAAGGCTATATAATATTCCATTGTGTGAATAGATTTGATACAACTTGTTTAACCAGTTTATCCTCGCTGTTTTCAAAATTTTGCTCTTTTGAATGATGCTGCAGTGAACTGTATGTAGATCTGTGTGCTGGCATGAATATATCTTAGTGCAAAAATCTTGGAGGTGAAATTTCTGAATGAAAGAAAATGTACATTAAAACTTCAATGGCTCAGTTGTCTCCAAAGAGCTAATGCCAACTTTATTCTCTCGCCTATTTCTAAGAATGACTGTTTATCCTTATTTATATTTTAAAAATGTATCCCTTTATGTTGCTTGACTGCTCAAAGGCATGAGATCTTCTGTTGCTCATTATCTAAGAGTTTGAAACTAAACTTCTTTGGATGGCGTTCCCAAAGTCTTTCATAATCTGACTCTAATCTGTATTTCCAGCATTACCTCCTTAATTCTGTTTTATACTTTAGTTGCTCTAAGTCCCCTTTCTCTGTTTTCCATCCTCTAACCTTATAAAATTCTCTTCTCTGTGTTCTGGTCCATAGTCTTAGATGTAAAAGAAAACTACCATTTATTGAGTTTCTATATGTCTGGACAGTGTTGTGCGCTTAATGTACATTATCTCATTTAATAGTCTGAGTTTTTTGTTGTGGAAACCCCATTCCTTTCAAATGAAGTCTTATTTAAAACCCTATTCAAAGTACAAAAGATGATTCTATTAAAATTTGTTTTCTAAGTTGAAATTTAAACTGTTTACTGCTTATAAAGGCAGTGAAAATGAGACTTATGAATGTAAAATTTGAAAGTGGATTATGAAGAACTATTATGAACCTAATCCATCTTTTCCTCTAGTTTTTTCTATAGTATTAAAATCCTGACTCATACAGATGCAATTGCGAATGGTCTCAGTTCAAAAATATTGTTTTGAAATATGTAACAGGTACACATGGGACAAATTCAAAAGGTACTAAAGGAAAGTAAGGTACCCTTCCTCACTTGGCTCCTAGCCACCTCCATATCCCCTGCCCACAGGCAACCATTAACTCTTATCTAGGCATATAAATGTTTACATATACTTAACAACTTGAAGTTTAATGAATTTCTCCTGCATTTTTGGGTACATTTTATATCAAAGTGTAGCATACATTCAGGAAAGTGTACAGGAATAGACCACCAAATTTTCATGATGAACACACCTAGTAACTGGCACTCAGGAACCTTATTCTGAACTGTGTGTAGTATTTATTTTTTATTTATTTTTTATTTTTTTTTAATGTGGGTAGTTCGCTGGCTGGGAATCGAACCCAGGCCGCAGCGTTGACGGTGCCGAAACCTTAGCCACTAGGGAACTCCCTTTGTGTAGTTTTTAAATGATCTTGGAAAGGTCTTGTATCTGTATTTATAGCTACTGAGTTCTTTCTGATGGCTACATAGTACTCCATTGTATGGAAAAATCGTAATTAACCCAGTTCCATATTACTATAAACAAAGCTATTAAGTGAATATCCTCATACATATTTATTTGTTATCCTGTTTCGTTAAAAAGTATATAAAAATTTCTGGAAATGGAATGCTAGGTTAAAGAGTATGAATTAAAAATTTTATAGATACTGCAACTTGCTCCCTGTAGAGAATATCAATTTACAAATCCACCTGCAGTGTACGGAGGTACCTTGTTTCCCTCATCTCTAAGTAACATATTGTGGTATCAAATTTTTTAATCTGATAAATTTAAAAAGACCTTTCCTGTGTTTCTTCTAGTGTTTTTATGGCTTTTCTTTTTTAACATTAAAATACAAATATAAAAATAAAAATTAAAAAATGTAAAATAAAAATACCAGTTAGAATATAAAAATACCAATTAGGATATAAAACTTGTATAGCATAGATTAATGAGGTGGTAGACTACAGTATGTTGGGACTATGGATACTTGTTTCTTTGAGGGTGTTTAAGGATGTTTAAATGTACCTATATAACATTTGAGTATGCTTTTTTTTGTATTTGTAGAAATTTGCTTTATTGAGGTATGATTTACATACTATAAAATCCAATCATTTTAAGTGTGCAGTTTGAGTTTTGACACATGTAACCAGTTGTGTTACCACCACCACAGTCAAGATCTAGAACATTTCCATCACCCCAGGAAGTTCTTTGTTGCCCATTTGCATTCATTCCCCTTCTGGGTTTTGTATTCAGTCAATCACTGATCTACTTTCTATAACTGTAGTTTGCTTTCTTTTTCTTTTTCAACTTTGGAGTTCTTAATTGACATTCATTTAATCGTGTATATTTAAATTGTACAATTTGAGTTTTGACAAATGTGCCTACCACAATTACAGTGATGGGAATATCAGCTACCTCCAGCAGGTCCCTTGTATCCCTTTGTAAGCCATCCCTCCTCCTTTAGGTAATTGTCTGTCTTCCTCGGTTACTAAAGATTGTATTTGTATTTTTGAGAATTATATATAACTGGAATTAACAATATGTCCGTTTGTTGAGCAGGCTGGCTTCTTTCAGTAAGTGCAGTTATTTTGAGATTCATCCATGCTGTTGCATGTATCAATAGTTTATTACTTTTTATTGCTTAAGAAATTTTGTAGTGTCTGGGTATATCACAATTTATATCACAATAGAAAGATTATATATTCACCTGTTGATCAATATTTGGGTTCTGTTTTTGCTTATTAAAAATAGAGCTTTTGTGACATTTGTGTTCAAGGTTTTGTGTGGACATACAAGGGCTGTCTGAAAAAAATCCAGCCATAAATGCCTCTGTTTTTCATATTACCTGGCTGAACTTTCCAGACAGCCCTCGTATACTTTATTTCTCTTGAGCAAAATACCCAGGAATGTAATGTCATGGTTATATGCTAAGTGTTCAACATTTAAAAATTTTAGGAAACTGCCACCTGTTTCTCAAAGTGGTTATACCATTTCATGTTTCTCACAGCAATGAATAGTAGTAGTTCCAGTTGACCAATATTCGGTTTGATCAGGCTTTTTAATGTTAACCCTTCTAGTGGGTATATGGTGGTGTCTCATTGTGACTTCAGTTCGAGCTTCCCTAATGACTAATGAGGTTGAGCATAATTTCATGTGCTTATTTGCCATTGGTATATATCTTTTTTGCTGAGGTGTCTGTTCATATTTTTAGCTTATTTTTAAGTTGGTTTGTTCATCTTCCTTAAATGTAAGTATTCTTTATGTATTTAAGATATAAAACCTTTTTGGACATGTGTTTTATAAATACTGAGTCTGTGGCCTGCCTTTTCATTTTTATAATAGTGTTTTGGAAGAGCAAAAGCTTTTAATGCTACTGGAGTTAAATTTATTAATTTTTTATTTTCTTTTACAGTTATGCTTTTTGTGTCGCATTTAAGAACTCTACCAAACTTAAGGTCATTAAGATTTTTCTCTTGTTTTCTTCAAGAAATTTTATAGTTTAAGATCTTAAATTTAGATCTGTGACCCATTTGAGTTAATTTGTATATGGTGTGCGATAAGAGTTGAGGTTCGTATTTTGGTGTATAGCTATTTTTCCAGTGTCATTTGTTGAAAATATTGTACATTGTCCACCGAATTCACATGGTCCTTTTGTTGAAAATGAAATAGCCAAGTATGTGTAGGTCTGTTTTTGGAGTTTCTTCTGTTCCATTGATATATCTCTGTCTGTCTGTCTGTCTAATCTGTCTTTACTCCAGTCTTGAAATCAGGGAGGGTAAGTCCTCCAACTTTGTTCTTTTCACATTATTTTGGCTCTTCTAGGTCCTTTGCATTTCCATATAATTCATCTTGTTGATTTCTGCAGAATCTCTGTTGCAGTTTTGATTGCACTGAATCAATTCATCAATTTGGGGTGAATTGATTTCTTAAAAATATTCTGTCTTCTGTTCCATGAACATGTTATATATACTTCCATTTATTTAGGTTGTCTTTAATTTTTCCTAGCAGTGTTTTGTATTTATCAGTGTATAGTTCTTAACAAAGCTTTTGCCCAATTTATCGCTAAGTTCCCTATTTTTACACATGACTGTAAGTAGTGTTTTTAAATTTCAATTTCCAATAATTTGTTGGTTTACAGAAACACAATTGATTTTTGTATATTCACCTACTATCTTGTAACCTTGCTAAAAAATCATTTATTTTAGTAGATTTTTATGTAGTTTGCATAGGATTGTAGAAAGATAACTTTCCTTTCCAATTAGTGGGCCTTTATTTTTCTTTATTGTAATGGCTAGTTCTTCCAGTACAATGTTGGAATTTTTTATATTGTGATTGCATTGAATCAGTTGACTAATTTGGAGAGACAGATATTTTTGTCTTGTTCTCAATCTTAGGGGGGTAAGCGTTCAATCTTTCATCATTAGTATGTTAGTTATAGGTCTGCCGATCTGCTTTGTGTTCATATAACTTCTCCTTCCCCTCCACCCTCTATTTGTTATTAGTTATAAGAGCTTTTGCTTATTTTTATTTTTTAATTTTGTATTCTGAATATAGATATTTTTATCAGCTATGTTTTACAAATACTTTTCTCCGTCTTTGGTGGTACAGATCTTCATTGATGATCAGAGATGCCTCTGAACTAATGCTCTAGTTCTTGGTCATATGTATATTTTGGGGAATAATAAGTGTTTTAAAGCTTGAATAACAATTATGTAAACATGTATTACGGACTGCATGCCTTAATTTGTATAAATGGAGAAAAAGCTAAAATTGTTAACCTGGAACATAATCAGTTCATAAACACAGTTATTTCTACTACATTTAAGTGTTAAAGACATTTTTTGTTTTTTGGTATGTGGGTAGCTCCCTGGCTGGGAATCGAACCCAGGCCGCAGCATGAATAGTGCCAGCGCTGAAGCCTTAAGCCACTACACCACCAGGGAACTCCCGACATTTTTTGTTTTTAATAGTTTGGAGCTTGATCTTTTTCTCTTTAATAGGGATGAATCGGTAAATCTTTTTCTATTTCTGCATGTTATTACACATTAAGATAGAAAACATCAATAATTGTATTGGTCTGGTATAAACCTACTGAAAATATGCTGAAGACCTATCTAAAAATTCTGAATCTTACCTGTGAGGTTTTGTCATTGTTGTCTCTTTAGCCTTCACTGAAAATCCTAAATTTTTTTTTTTTTTTTTTTTTTTTTTTGAATAGTTCCCTGTCTGGGAATTGAACCCAGGCCGTGGCGTTGAGAGTGCTGAAGCCTAGCCACTACACCACCAGGGAACCCTGAAAAACCCAATCTTTATGGTTTACTTCTGTTAGTATAGAATATATTTTTTTCTTACCAAGCTATATTTTTCTGTTTTCTCTTTCCATGGTTGCTGTGCTTAACCATTCTCCTGAGTTGTGTTAGGTTTTGAATGCATCCACTATAAGCTAATGAGAAATTACCAGCTTCACAATATACTGTTTGTCACATTTAGTAGTTGCATTACATTATTGTAACCTTAAATTGCCTAAGTATCTCCTGGACACTTTTTCTTCTTGCTCAATAAGAGTGTTACTCATTTCAGTTTACTTACAAGTACCTGCACCCTAATTTGAAGATATATGTATATTTTAATTCTGTTCTGTCTGAATTATTTTTTCTGTCATGCTGTAATTTTGGAACATTTTGCAATTTATATATAAGAAAGCTAGTTTAAAAAAAACCAGTGGAAATTTTCAGCTTAAAAAAAAGTCCAACTCCTGGTCTAATAACTGCTTTGCAGGAAGAAAGAAATATGAAAATGAACCGCAGACGTTCTGGATGTCAGCCTGTGAAATTTTCCACTATTCCCCATAATAACATGCAGGCATGTTAATACTGCCGGATTCAGCGCAACTGCACTTGCACTCTGAGTGGAAATTGAAGCTGCTCTGTCAATGATAAAATGGCATCTGGCTAGCTGTGAGTGAGCAGTGCCTAAATTCGCACATCTAAGGTACTGTGTGTTTCATCTCTGCCTGAAGTGTGGCCATAACGTTGAACTTGCAAAATTTTTTCAAAGTCTTCTGATTAACCAATTTCCTGTTTTAAATTAATTTTGATTTTTAAATTCTCACATTTATTATGCATCTGAGAACGTAGACATATAAAATTATTCTTTTAGTGACAATGCTGTGTAAATTTTTATTTTAAAGGATTTTATACTCTCTTGAAGAATGCTCAGAAAAGAAACAGTTTTAGAAAGATTGGCCTAAGCTCAATATTTGTTTAGTGTGATTCAAGAACTATTTTAACCTCTCAAGTTTGTGTTAATTTTTCAAAGGGCTAGTAGAATTTATATTCAAATTAATAATTGTGTTTATGTTTGTTTCAAATTTAAAGGCAAACAGTATTATATTGTTTTCCTAATAATGAGAGTCCAGGTTGCCCAGTTTTGTAAACTGGCAGAACAGAGGATCAAGAATAGATTATATACAGGGTCCTGCACAAGTAATGCCCCTTCTTTATGAGCTGGTACTCTATACCAAATCTTTATTACATAATCAAATAATATAATTCTGTAAAATAACAATATAGTGCACACTTCAGGTAACATTTTAGGTGAAATGTTCAAATTGCTGTCCATCTCATGTGAGACACTTCTGCCGGACCCTGTGTATACTATAACCACCAACTTCTACCTTGTTTTATCTCTTTCATGGCAGTTGCCTAACAGAGTTATTAAGGGACAAAGTTCAGATTTTATGAATTAACCTTTTAAACATGCTTTTCTGCAGTGAAGAATTTGAGTGTTAATAGTGATACAACAGATGTACATACGTATCTTAGTGTGTTTTAACACTTAACAAATCACTTACATTTTGGAAATAAAGGCAGATGAATGCATAAGTACATCTCTTCTAGGACTGTTAGGTCTAGTTTGGAACGAGAACAGCATTTTGACATTACAGTGGCCTCTACCCCTTCCTTCCCTATGGTCTCCTCTTCCCTTGGACAGCCTTATCCTTACTCTTGAGCTCTTCTGGTGATTTTTTTAAAAAAATCAATCAATTAATTAATTAATTGTATGTGGGTAGTTCCCTGGCTGGGAATTGAACCCAGGCCGCGGTGGCAACAGTGTCAGCGCTGAAGCCTTAAGCCACTACACCACCAGGGAACCCTTCTTGAGCTCTTCTGTATCTGTAACTCTCCTATCCTTTTCATGCACTTCCTCTTCTCAGCCCTCATTCTGTCTCCAGGTACTTTTTCTCTTTCCTTTCAGCCTAAATTTTCTTCTTACTCTTAGCCTCTCCCCCTCTATCAGCTTTCCATCCTTCAAGTCTCTCACTTTTTCTGGTTGCTCACCGTTAACCAAGTATCTTTATTGACATTTGAAAGGCTCCTTTGCTCCAGGTGTTCTCTACTCTTGGCACATTGATTTTCTTTAAGTCTTTGACCCCTCAGACACATACATCCTCACACCCTCTCAAATCCTTCACCTCTCATTTTTGCCTCCCTGTTTTAATTATTCTGCAGAGATTTATTGAGTTCTAGGTATTAGAGATATACTGGTGACCAGAATGGCTATGAGAAAAAATCTGCATAAGGAGACTGGAAACTGGTGTGTGTGTGTGTGTGTGTGTGTGTGTGTGTGTGTGTGTGTGTGTGTTGTGGGGTTTATGTTTTAGATGGGTAGTCATGGTAACCTTCTCTGAGAAAATAATATTGGAGCAAAGTGTCCGGAAGTAAGCCTTGTGACCATTGGGAGTGGGAGTGTTTGGTGTGGAAGGAACAGCCAGTGCAAAGGCCCTTTGGTAAGAGTAGTCTTAGTGTGTTTGTGAAATAGCCAGGTGCCAATGTGCTGGAGCACAGGGAACAAAGGAGTAATAAGAAGAACTCTGAGAGGTAACAGTGGAACCTTGTAAGCACTTGTCATGTCCTCACCTTTTACTTTGAGCAAAGTGGGGAACCACTGTAGGTTTTTAATTTTTGGTTATTCCAAAAAGATACTGTGATCATTGACTTTTTTTCCCACCCTCTCTCCAGTTAAAGCACTTCATTTTATTGTACAGGTAATTAATTTATATTCATTTGGAAATACAAAGGAGAAAATAAATCAGAGAAAAAAGGTTACTGGTAAGCTCATGCTCCATTATTGAAGATATTATGTGTGGGTCTTCCAGCTTGCTTTTCTTTATGCTTGCGCACATGTGCACACACACAAGCCTCTAACAGGTAATGTTGGCTTACTGGTGGCGCAGAGGTGATAAGATTGCTGAGATTCTGTATACCAGGGCTGTCCGGAAAGTATCCAGCCATCTAATAAGAAAAGTAGAGGCATTTATGGCTGGAGTTTTTCTAGACCTCCCTCATATATTTGGAAGATACAGCATCAGAATTTTGTGATTAATTCGGTGCGGGGTGGGGCGGGTGGCTGTGGGGGTTAGGGAGAGCAGCAGGAGGAGGGAAGAATTGTAGGTAACACAAAAGTTTTTGGTTTGAGCAACTAGAAACCTTTGGTTTCATTTTTCTTGTCAGACTATTCATCCAAGATTCAATTCTGGCTCTATCATTTATTAGGTGTTTTTCCTGTTCATTTGAACTCGTGATTATATCTTTCACCAAGTTTCTAGTCTGTACTGCCCAGCTTGGCACTTGGTACCCACCACAAGATGGTATATATAACAAACTTTCACTAGTATTAGTCTCCGTAACTAGGTAATGAGCATCCTTTTACTGGATCGTGCTGGATTTATGAATCTGTTCGAGGACTAGTATCTCTCAGTACATTGTGAGCATTAGTAAATGTTAATTAATTGTATACTCCTTAGGTTTGAGAACAAGATATGAGCAAACCTTAAAGTAAATGCCTACTCTAGCTTTACTTTGGTTTACTGGCATCTTTTGAGGAGGAATTGTTTTGGATGGTTATTTTCCTCACATAATTTTGAATCTGAAAAACTTTAAATACTTTTTATTTCCAAAAAATGTTACATATTGTCTTGAATTCTGCGGCAGTATGAAGACTTAATTTTTTAAATAAGGAATATTTATTGCTTACCTGATAAATGTAACCATCCTAGGAGATAAAAAGATGAGTGAGAAAAGATCTCTTTCCAGAAAGAAGCTACGCCTTGGGGCAGACAGTATAACATTATATATAAATGTCCCCTTTAAAAACATAACATGGTATTGATTTAATGCAAAAAAATTGTTACAATGCTTTTGGCATTCTAAAGGTTGTAGGGGTTCTTTCCTTCTTTATTCAGTGGTATGAGACTTGTGCTTTGGGTTGTTGTATTTTTTAAAATAGTTTTTCAGACCTATTCCTAGCTGTTGCTACTTGCTGATGTGAAGTGTGCTTATTTTCCCACCCCCTTTTGTTTTTATTTGCATTATATTTCCTTGGAGCCTTATTTTACATCAATATTTTCTTGATTATTTTTAAAAATCTCCTTTTCTTTCTCCTACTACTTATACATTCACTATCTTATATACGAGCATTTGCTTTCCTCATCTTTTATAATAGCTTTGCTTTACTTTTTCCTCTTCAGTTCTTAACCTTTCTACTTTTAAAATGATTTCTGTAGTACATTTAGGATTCCAGAAAAACAGCATCTTCAGGGAATTTTCATGTAGCAATATTGTTCTACTTCTTTAAGATGCTGTCTGGATTAGGGGATGTGCTGTCTATCTATACTTGAGTGCTCTTAAGTTTCGCTCATTTGGAAGCAATTTGAATCTAGTGGGAGAAGGATAGGAAAGTTGATAAAAGCAGTGCTTTTCTCTTAACTTCTTTACGTGAATTGTAGTCATTAACTTAGTTTTTTCTGTGATGATTATTTCTACTTGGTAATGGAATATTTTTCTTTAGAAAAATTATAGAATGTAAAGCATCCATATTTTAATGGTAATTAGTTATTTTAACAATGTGATTACATATAAAAACCATATTAAAATGTCCTATTTAGATGACCTTGAGTTGATTTGATAGAAGTCTTTGACTCTGGGAATGCTGTAGTAATTCATGATGTGATTTTTTTAGGTATGTCATTAAAAACAAAATATGTAATAATTTATTTGGGTTGGAGAGTAATGGTGAATTTAAGCTTTAACAGTCTGTCCAAGAGAATCTGGTGTTCAAATCTTCAACTACAATTATCTACAAATCTTTGACTACAAGCTTTGGAAAAGTGATCTGTCGACACATTGTTAGATGATTTGTAAAATGTAATTTGCTTGGAAAAATGATTTGCTAACCCATATAAGATGATTTAAAAAAGATAATTTGCTTTGTCTCCTGAATTGTTTCTTAAACCAAAATTATTATTTCTTTGTTTCAATCTTTTTTTTTTTTTTTTTTTTTTTTTGATTAACTAGAGATGATGTTATATCCCCTCCACTTTTTTTTTTTTTTTAAAACTTTCAGCATCTGTTCTGGCTGTTCTCCTTTCCCTCAAGCCTTTGCTTAGAGCAAAACAAGCTTGGATGCCCTGCTTTGTTTCCAGGACTTCATTTTACATTCAGTAAGGTTTTTTTGAAAGAAAATCTAAATATAGGTACTGTTACCTAGGTAGTGTTGTGTTTTAGTATCTTTCTTGAGTTGCTTAGCTTTTTCAACCTTTGGGACAGTTTGTTGACACAGTTTTGATTTTTGACTTTTCCTTTCTTGTGCCATGGAAAGTGTATGTCCTAGTAGAATGTAAACTCTGTGAGGGCCGGGAGTTTATTTTGTTTACTGCCCAGAGTAGTGGAAGGCACATAGCATTTACTGAATAAATTCAGAGGAGCAGTAAGTAGCAATAGTTTCTATTTATTGAGCTTATATTATGTGTCAAAGTGCGTAGCACTTTTGGTGGTTTTTCCATTTTACTGCTGAGTGAGTTGTTTCCTATCCATATGATGTCTGAATGGGTGTGAAGGAAGGAGGAGACATGAAACTAGCATTTGTTGAGGATGCTTTTACCAAATTTAATGAAGTTTAAGATGCCATCAGTTATGCAATGCATTATTTTATTAATATGTACCACTAGGAAAGAAAATGTAAAACTGTCATTTAAACTATGGGATACTATTAATCGTGAACACATTCTGATTTCAAAGATGTAAAAACATGAAAAAATGTAAAAGCCTTTATGGAATACCAGTGGTTTTGCATATACTCTCTGATTTATCAACTATAAAACTTTCCATATGTTGTATTATCCTCTTAGAGATGAAGAAAATTAAAGCTTTGGGTTAAGTTCACAGATTCTCTATACAGGGGATCCAAATTGAAGTCTTTTAGATTTCAGAGGCCATGTCCTTTTTAATCACCTTGTATTGCTTCAGTATTAAGGGAAACAAAATAGTACATTGGCCTGTCAACTCTGGCTTGAAGATTCTTAAATGGCTTTGAATTTTTTTTTTAATAAACAAGATCTTTTACTTATTTATTTATTTTTAATAACTAACACTCATTTTATTTATTTATTTATTTATTTATTTATTTATTTATTTATTTATTTATTTACTTACTATGTGGGTAGTTCCCTGGCTGGGAATTGAACCCAGGTCACAGTTTTGACAGCGCCAGTGCCGAAGCCTTAAGCCACTACACCACCAGGGAACTCCTTAATTTTTTTTTAATGTAACTTTTTTTCTTTCTTTTTTTGAAAAATCAACAAACTCTTTGTATTTACTCTGTACCAGCTACTCTTTGTTTTTATGTGTATATAAAACAATATAAGGCCTTATCTCTTCCTCTCAAGGAATTTATAGTCTGTTTGGGGAGATGAGAAATGAACATGAAAGTTAGATAACTAGAGACGATTTAAATAACATTTCAGAGAATAATGAAAGGGGTTTAACAAGGCAATGCAGGATTAATTGCAAAATAAATTATACAAATAATTGCTTTCAGAGTTCAGAGGAAGGAGAGATTGCTTGAGGCTGGAGTAATCCAGGGAAGAAGGATTTAAATGAATTCCTGGGGATAGTTTCAGTGAGATTATTTATTTACTTTATCATATTAATCATTATTTATGTTTGTTACAAATGGAACTGCAAACTGTTGAACATGCACAACTTTTTAGTACTTTAAGTTTTTTGCCTTTAATGAGAGCAGAATAACTACTGCCGTAGAAAAGTATAGAAGTCATGTGGTAACAAGTACAAGGGGAAAGTACTCACTTTTAGAAGAAAGACCTTTGGGTGAAAAAGAATTGGGGAGGAGCTCCCCTTTCCTAAATGCCTGAGTGCCACTCTTGCCACATTTGCAGTCATTGCTTTTTCTGAACCATTGACGAGGTTATACTTCTGTGGCTCTTAAAATTCATGATGCACTTAACTTTGAAAGACTGGAAACAAGCATTAACCCCCTTTATGTTACTGATATTTTCTGTATTTTGAAATTGGGCTGCTTAGTTAAAGATACAGAACAAAGAATAGTCTACCATGTTTCAGGAGAATATGATTGATAGTGTTTCAGGCTACATTCCTCAATCAGACCCTTGGAACTCAATGTTGGGTTATAAGGTGTGTTATTTGTTTTACAGGCCAGTCAATAGCAGTGTACTCTTTTTACCATTTTTAAGTAGCATTACGAGTCGGTGGCATTAAGTATAGTCACAGTGTTGTGCAGCCATCATCATCATGCATTTCTAGAACTTTTTATCATCCCACACAGACCTAATATGTTTTTAGGTAGCAGTGTCAATTTATGATTTAATAACTGCTTCATATACTGAGAAGGGTATTGTATATGTGAGCTCTTTTTAACCCAGATACACAGAACTCTGTATCCTTGCTTGAAGGAGAGGTTTTAAGAAAGAGACAGTTATAATTGGGTAAAAGTCTCATGTACTCTTGAGGATTTTCTTCTGATGTTTATCTCCCATTTAGGTTATCATTTTCTTTATCCTCTTCCAGCAATATTACTTTTCTGTTTTGTATTTTGGAAAATTTCCAACATAGAAAAGTAGAGTAACATTGATCCCCATGTATTTATCACTAAGGTTCATCAGTTACCAAATTTATGGTCAACTTTGTTTCATCTATATCTCCTTTCCCCATATTACTTTGAAGCAAATATCAGACACCTTATGATTTCCTTAAGTATCTCTAAAAGATAAGGTTGTCTTTAAAAAAAAAAAAACATAAGCACAATGCCATTATGACATCTAGAAAAATTACAATAATTTCTTAGCACCATATACATAGTCACTATTCAGTTTTCCAGTTCTCTTTCACTTCTTTTTTTAAAAAACATTTATTTGAATGAGAGCCAAACAAAATTCACACATTGTAATTTGATTATGTATTTTAAGACATTTTAAATATAAGTTACTTCTTCATCTCCCCTTTTCCCTTTGCATTTATTTATTTTTTTCCTGTAGAGTATTTTTTGGTCTAGATTTTCCTGAGTATAATCTTATGTTGTTTAATTTGGTCCTGTATATTTTTTTAAAATATAAATCGATAGTTCTAAAGCTTGGTCAGATTATTTCAGTTATTTTTGGCAATTGCATTAGTTATCTATTGCTTTGTAACAAATTGTTCCCAAATTTAGCAGCTTAAAATGGCATTTCTCATTTTCCACAGTTTCTGAGGGTTAGAAATCTGGGAGTAGCCTAGCTGGATGGTTCTGGCTCAAGGTCTCATGGGTTGCAGTGAAGCTTTCTTATCACCCAGGGCTGCAGCCATCTGAAGGTTTGACAGGGGCTGGAAGATCCTCTTTTAAGGTGGCTTACTCACATGGCTTGTTGTAGGTGTCTCAGTTTTATGCTTCAGTATCCTCCAGGCACTCTGCCAGAGCAAGTGATCAGAGAAGGAGATAGGAAACAAGCCTTTTATGACCCCAGAAGTAGTGATGTACTGTCATTTCTGCTGTTTTTTTTTTTTTTCCTTTTTTTTTTTTTCCTGTCATACAGACCAGTCCTGAGAGAGAGAGAGAGAGAGAGAGAGAGAGAGAGAGAGAGAGAGAGAGAGAGAGTGTGTGTGTGTGTGTGTGTAGTGGGGGGGAGTACTTAAAGGTTTGAGTTCTAGGAGATTGGGATTACTAGGGGCTGTCTCAAAGGCTGGCAAAATATCACAGTGAGGCTGTGCGTGGCATGCATGGTTTATCATGAGACAGACTGTGTTTGCTTCTCTTTCTCTTTGTGCTACTAGCAGCTATCGATGATCAGTATCATTCATCTGTTATTTATTAGGGATAGCAAATGCTGATATTCTAATTCTGCCATACCCTTTTCATTTAATAGCTGTAATATTTCTATAAGGAGAAACTTCTAATCAACTGTTTTATCACTTCATGTGGGTATAGTTCACAGAGGACAGTTCATCCAGGTTTCCCTAATGTTACAACTGCATAACCATGGTACAGTGATCAAAACTAAGATGTTAACATTGGTACAGTACTGTTAACTAATTAGTTATATAGTAGATACACTCATTTTTCCCACTATTTTCACTTCCAGTATCTACTCCTACTCTTTATTAAAATTTCTTCCTTTTACTTTTCTTTTGGTTGTAATTTATTCTTTTTCTAATTTTTTAAGTTGGGTGTGTGTTTGTGAGAATATATCTTTATTTGCCTTTTATATAATATTTTGTCTTGTCTGTTTAGGTTAAAAAATGATTTGTATTTTGTTTGAGCTGTTGACTTTGCTAAAACTTTTGTGTAATATACTTAGTCCCTTCCACCTCTCACTGGTTTTGGTTATTGTGTGTTGGTTCTTATTTTGAGTACTTTTGAAATTACCAGTAACCTTCTTTTTCTTCCCCAGCATTTGATTTAAACTAATAATCTTTTATTTTCAATTAATATTATAAGGCAATCAGCAAGTTTATTCTATTTTTTATCTCCTTTCCCCTCATTTTTGATAGTTATGTTGTATTTACATTGTGAAAGTATATGGCCATTATATATTATGTATCCCTTATAACAATCTCATTCAATTTTTAAGCATATATATAATTTTCACCACTATTTTTATGTTGATGTGCACCTCCCAATTATTTGGGTTGTCTCAAATTCATTTTCTAATAAATTCCTCAGGAGGAGCTTATGGGAACAATATTCCTTAAATTCCACTATTTGTAAAAGTTTGCAGCTTTAACATTTGAAGGTTGGTTTGGCTGATTATAAAATTTTTTTCTAGAGTCTCTGTCATTCCATTGTCTTTTGGCATAGAGCATTGCTCTTATAGTCTGATGTCAATCTGGTTTTCTTTGTAAGTGACTTAGCTTTTTTTGTCTTTGCTGGAATGTCCGAAGAATTTTTTTCCATAGTAATTTTATGTATTGGTGTTGCTCATTCTGACTCATTTTTCCTCAGGCCAGTCTGTTTAGTATGTAGTTTTCAATCCCCTCCTCCTCCTGTCTCTCAGTATCAAGAGGGTTTTCTTGACTTGTTGAGTTCTGTGTATGTGTTGTTG